>JADPWL010003233.1:26975-112135 GCA_019059595.1 Marasmia exigua | reverse complement strand
CTCACCTTAATGTCCATGGGCGGCGGCAATCGCTTACCATCAGGTGGTCCGTCTGCTCGTCTGCCACCTATTTCTTTAAAAAAAAAACTCGTTCGGTTCAATATCAATAGGGTATTTGACAAAGCTTGAGATTTTACAAAATATTATATTTTATCAAAATATAGGTAAATATGAAGACCCGTTTGGAACAGTGGTAGTGAACGCTGCCTTCGGTCCAAGGGTTGCGGGTTCGATCCCCGCAGAGTACCTACAAATATTTGTGTGCATGAACATGTCTGATTGTATTGGTCTGGGTGTTATCTATGTATTATAAGTATGTATTTACAAAAAATATATATATTTGTAATCCCACTGTTGATTCTGATATCCACAGTGTTCAAATTTGGTGTTTATTTGTGCAGTGAAGTGCCGCAAAGTGATCCTAATAATAAGAATCGTTGGATTGTATCGTTTTTAACACTGCTATTGTGTGTCGAGTGCGTTGTCTCGTGACAACTTGCTTGGACCTAATAGAGTCTTAAAACCCGCGATTGCTTTTAGAGTGATATCCGCTGAATCCGTAGGTCGAAACGTAAAACACCGTCGTTTTATTGAGTGACTGTGACTTTGACTGACTTCGACTGTTGACTACCTACTTATTCTCAATAAGTTACTTGACATTGGCGAATTATCTTCGGGTAGAGCCATAACAAATTAAAAAAAAACTGTCGGCCCATAGTTATTCTTTCAATATTTGAATTGTTTTTCTTAAAATTCCAAGCGGCAAAGATGCTAGTGTTATTTTAAACGACACCTCGAGATGTAATGAAATGACAAAATGGCTCCTAGTTCGTTTACCTTTTCACTCTATATTAAATTAAAGCCTTCATCTCAAAGCTTTTTTTAACAGTGGGAGACCCACGCTTCGGCACGAATGGGCCGGCTCGACCGGAGTAATACCACGTCCTCACAGAAAACCGGCGTGAAGCATTGCATGCGCTGTATTTCGCTCCGTGAGTGAGGGTACCGGAGGCCCAATCCAGGGGAAGTCGGGTTAAAAGGTAAGCAGCGCACTTGTGACACCACTGGTGTTGCAGGTGTCCAGTGTCCATGGACGGCGGTAATCACTTACCATCAGGTGATCCATCGGCTCGTCTGCCACCTATATCATAATAAAAATGACATAGGTGGCAGATGAGCAGACGGATCACCTGATGGTAAGCAATTGCCGCCACCCATGGACACCCGCGACACCAGTGGAGTCACAAGTGCGCTGCCAACCTTTAAGCCATACTCACCACGCTTGGCAGACGGGTTGGCGAGGGTTTTGATATAAATGCAGAGTTTTCCTTCTCTGGGTGCTGATGATCATGCCAGCAGCTTTACCTTAGTCGCCTTTTACGACACCTCGGTAAGAGTGAGGGTGGCCTATTCTACTCTGCCGGGGACCACACGGCACAACGGAAGCGATGTCAAGCATCACCTCCGTTGGCACCGCCATACTGGCCCGCGAGATGCTAAATGAAACATTCAGATCCTTACGATCTATCTCCTCACCGCTCACTGATGGTCTCGATTGGAATATTTTCTTAATAAATATTGAACACCCTGTTGGTCTAGTGGTTTAAGTACCGGGCCGTGATCTCGGGGTCTTGGGTTAGATTCCCGGGTCGAGCGAAAAGTATGATTCGAATTTTTCGAACATAGCTCGGGTTTGTGACCACCAATCCGTATTAGGCAAGCGTGGTGATTAAGCCTAATCCCATCATAGTAGCGATGACTTGATTTCTATGATGGAGGCCTTTGCCCTGCAGTGGGACAGTTTATAGGCTAATTAAAAAATATATTTTGTTGCGTAGGGGGTCGCTCTACATATTAGCATAATATCATCGTACGGCCAATCTCAACGATCAGCCACGAAC
Organism: Marasmia exigua; assembly: GCA_019059595.1. Classification (NCBI taxonomy): domain Eukaryota; kingdom Metazoa; phylum Arthropoda; class Insecta; order Lepidoptera; family Crambidae; genus Marasmia; species Marasmia exigua. Next base: position 110,234 of record JADPWL010003233.1, on the reverse strand, counting down.
GCAGGATATATTGTAATGCTCAAGTGTGTGCGTAAACACAAGTGCACTCTCTATTCCCTTACGTTCCGATTATCCCTTATATTCCGATGGGACACTACTGTGACACGACCAGAGTGGTTAGTGGGTCGCACTTTAAAGCGACGTCTGCGCAAGAGGTCCCGGGTTCAATCCCCGGATCGGGCCAAAAATTTGTAGCTAAGTTTTCGGTAAGAAATTCTTAGTCTTACTTCTGTAATGAATGTCAGCCCGGAGTCTGGAAGTTGGCGGTCTTGTACCCCCGTGCCTCGGAAAGCACGTTAATCTGATGGTCCTGCACGCGATTCATCTCCGGTCGTGACACAGTAGTGTCCCATTGGAATATGGGGGCAAGGGAATAGAGATTGCATCCTGCGTACGTGGCTGATCGTTGAGATTGGCCGCCGTAGCCGTAATTGGTTGGAGGAGTATATTAGCATAACGTTTTGTTAAAGCACACATTTTATAGGTAGGTAAGGAGCGGTCCCCGACGCGACAATATTTAAGTAAAAAGGATCATACGTAGAACAGTCAACAGGGGTTTCAATGAGGCGTTTTCCAAAAAAAAGGAATAGTTCCAAAACACTTACTAGATGGCGTAAAAGACACAAAACTTTAACTGTCAAATCAATCAGTGTAGTCGCTTTCTCGATTCCCTAATTTTCGGGAAAATTTGTTTGTTAATTAAAGCCGTGATATTATAAAATAGGTTATATTGTTACACTTTGAATAAACGTTATTTTGAGGAATAAACGTAAATAAGTAAATAGTTGTCCCATTTATTGGTAATTATTATTTTTACCTACCCTAAAGCGACAATGGATCAAAACCACCAGAATAGATGTCCATCGAAAAATTGGATGGCATCTACGGAAATATTCATGTGTTTGTTCGGATCATTTCACCCCAAACGATTTTAAGACTCACTTTGACGACCCGATTGGAACAGTGGTAGTGAACGCTGCCTCTGATACAAGGGTTGCGGGTTCGATCCCCGCACAGTACAAACATTTGTGTGCATGAACATGTTTGTTTGTATTGGTCTGGGTGTTTGCTATGTATTGTAAGTATGTATTTACAAAAGAAAAGTATTATATGTATATATGTGTAATCCCACTGTTGATTCTGATATCCGTAACACAGGTGCTTGAGCTACCTATCTCGGAGTCAGATCAATGTATGTGATGTTGTGAAATATTTATTTATTTTATTTATTTAGTAGGTACAGAGTTTGTTTTTACCGAAACCAGTTGAGAAAAAATCGCAAAAATGTAACAAACACTTTGGATTTTTAATTAACAAAGTGATTTGAAAGTTGCTAATGTCAAATTCCCATACATTTAGACATTTTGCATTTTGCAAATGTATGGGAATGACACATTGACATCTGTCAGTTTACTTTGTCTAATTAAAAATCCGACTATAGTACGTAGTCAACGGAATCGACATTGACAGAACTATTTTCGCCTGCTAAGCGCCATCTATTGAAATATTATTTTATTCGCTTTTTTTTTAAGAAAACGCCTCATTATTTTTTTTGACTTTTGAAATTTTTGTCGGGGCTTATAATATATTTTTTATTTTTCGCTTTCTAAAAGAGTCTCAGGGAACCAGAGTCACCGACATAGCAAACTAAAGTGGCAGTGGGCTGGTCACATTAGCCGCAGAACTGACAGCCGTTGGAGCCGTAAAGGCCTTGAGTGGAGACCGCGACTCGATAAGCGTAGTGTTGAACGACCAGCGACAAGATGGCATGATGACATTCGAAGGCTGGCTGGTGTGGGCTGGATGAGAGTGGCCGAAAATCGGGAGCAGTGGCGTGCATTAGGGGAGACCTATGTTCGTTGTCCAGCGGTGGACGACTGTGGATTGCTGATGATGATGATGATAAAAAGAAACTCTCAAATTTTTCATTTTACTTAAGTACAAGTCAGTTCCCGCTTTCTATAGGCACCCCACTTAAGTATATATCATATTTTATTATTTCGGCATTTTATAGGGGCGGCCATCTTGGATTTGTAATTTTTCATAGTGTATTTGTATTCTACTGCTCAAACCCATTTGTTTGATACATATATCGAGGGGAGTTGTTATACAATACGTTATCTTGGATCAATTTCCATCTATCATAGCTAAGAACGCTCCCGACTAAGACCTTTCAAACAAAAAACAATAACAAATTCAAAATCGGTTCATCCGTTCGGGAGCTACGATACCACGGACAGACACACACACACACACATACACACTAACACAGATACGTCAAACTTAAAACACCCCGTCGTCGATTTTTCCTCGGAGATTAAAAATACATATATGTAGTAATTACACCTACCCTTTAAATAGGTACGTATACAATGTACCAACACTCATAAGGTCCAAAAAGTTAGAAATAAGAAATATTGTTAGATTAACATGTCAATACTAGAAACGACGAAAGCTGTTAAACAGAGAATACGTAGTACGTTTTTATTTGATAGGAAACAGACGAGCATACGGAACACCTGACGTTAAGCGATAGTCCCCTCCATGGACACCAGTGGTGTACATAGCCAGGAAAATAAAAAGGAATGCGCTTTCTTGAAGGTCGCATCAGAAATGGTGGTGGTAGGTCATTCCAGTTCATGCACAGAGTACTCTAAAAGTTAGACATTCTATAACACTAATTTCTAGAAGGATCTAGAAGAATTAGAAGACATTTTCGTGGACACAGAGTTACCTGGCTCATAATCTTCTGACGCTGTGGCCTCCTTTTTGTACTTTCTAGAGTCCGCGTGCGACCATGTCGCTGCCACAGAAGTATTTATTATTTTAATAAAGAAGCTCCAAAACAATTTTAAGAAAAAACGATAAATTGATTATTAAATAAAATATATATATTTACGATTCGTCGTACAACATTGTCTTTTTTTGAAGTCGGTTAAAATGAATTACTTATTGAGTGCCTTATTTTGAAAGTCAGGTGCAAAGATGGCCTGTTTAAATATAATAGTTAAGGTGACGGGTAGGGCACACTAGCGACTCCATTTGATTTTAATTTTTAGCTACTAAACCGGATCTATTTTACTAAACAATTCAATTCAATTCAATTCAATATGTTTATTGCTTCTTCATATGTTGTACAAAGATCTTAGGGGGTAATTAATTAATTACTAATTTGGGGGTAACAATCTCTCGGCAAACACCTATACTATTTATTTAACACGTATAGTTAACCATATTGTCTGCTTTTGCACTCGAATTTTGGATTACCGCCAAAAGTGGCCGCTTTTGGCGTGAATCAATTTTTCGCGTACAAAAACGGACCCAACATTTGTGCATGGTTATTTAATAAATAGTATAAGTGTTTGACGAGAGGTTGTAACCCCGAAATTGTTTAAAATAGATCCGGTTTAGTAGCTAAAAATTAAAATCGATAGGCGTCGCTAGTGTGCCCTACCCGTCACCTTAAAACTATAAGTTTTTTTTTTAAATAAGATCGTAACTTAATTAGGAAACTCTTTTATGAATACATATTGTTTTGATGTCGAGTTTTTATAAGTTTGTATTTTATAAATGTACGAGCCAACATCGTATATTTGTACATTCTGTATTTTCATACTCTTTGGCCAGCTGCGCCTGACCTAATTATTGCATTTTTATTTGTATGACATATCAATAATTTAGTGCTAATAAATTACTCGGCAGACACATACGCGCCATCAGGGCCTTGATCTCCGTACGAGTTTGTCTGACAGGGTTGTGAGCACACGACCCAGACAATAAATGTATAGTTTAATAGAAATTTAGCGATGTTTCCTGATGAAATAAAAATAAAAACATCCTCATTGAGATTTTTATTTTAAAATAAAGTCTGAAAGTATAAGAATGTAAAAGTTTCGCGATCTCTCTGATTTCGCGGATGTTCATGGGTGATTACATTTCATCAAGTGACTCGCTTGCTCGTTTGTCCGCCTCTATCATAAAAAAAAGACTTAACGTAACCTAATTAAATTTTCTCTAATTGTGGAAAATCGTAAAACATTCAATTAGAGCATCCAAAAAACTACTGTTAAATAAAAAAAATATATTAAAAAAGATATCCACTCACCAATCAGCATCAAAGAAACCACAGCTGCAATTTTAAACATTTTAAATTTAAAAAGTGAGGTCTTCCCGCCAAATAAGCAAAGATGGCGCCCAACGAACAGCTGATACTGGAATGGCGGTTTTCTGCAAAACCTCCTTTTTATATGGGGAAAGTTTGCTTAGAATATTTACGCGTGGGTGCCTCAAAAAGGGGTGTAAGGAATAATTTATTTATTGAAATCTTGTTATGAACGAACGCAAATACGCCAAGTGGCTGAAATACCGGAATTTTATTGGTAACATTTTGGAAAATGAGGAAGTCACGATTGACCTTACTTACGTAGTAATAATAACTCATCCTCGATGGCGGAATGGGTATTAGGTCGCAGTTTAAAGCGACGGCTGCGCTTGGGGTCCCGGGTTCGATCGCCGGGATCGGGCCAAAATTTGTACCTGAGTATTTCTGTTAAAAAAATCTCAGTGTCAGCCCGGAGTCTGGAAGTTTGGCGGTCTTGTACCCCCGTGTCTCGGAAAGCACGTTAAGCTGTTGGTCCTGCGCTCGATCCCTTTTCGGTCGTGTCACATTTGTGTCCCATCGGAATATGAGGGCAAGGGAATAGTGAATGAACTTCGTTTTTACGCACACACTTGAGCACTATAATATATCCTGCATAAGTGGCTGATAGATATGAGATTGGCCGCCTTAACCGAAATCGGTTGGAGGATATTATTAGTAATAGTTCAATTCATAACTTAAAATTAACTACTTATAACTAAAATGGGTTTGCCTTTCATTCAACTTAAATAAGAGGGGACACAATTATATCAAAATCAAAAATGTCTTTATTCAATTTAAGTCCATACAGAACATTTATGAATGTCAAATATTATGTAATCTACCGCTGATTCGGAATGTCAATTTCTACCGAGAAGAATCAGCAAGAAACTCAGTAGTTAGTCTTTTCAAATAATATGGTAATTACAATATTCATTCTTATACAAATTATGATTACAGTGACAGTATGATATACAATGCTTATAATCAATATCGTTTAGATAAATCGTCAAAGAAAAAATATGAGATGAATTATACATTATAGGACAGGCGAAGAGATCAACATGTCCAGGAATCCTTATCATTCAAATAATCATCTACTTTATAGAAGCCTTTCTGCATTTGGCAGTTTTTTACATGCAACTTAAACTTAATTACCGGTAAATCAATAATTAATATTTATTGAACAAATGAAGAAACACTTACCGAGAGCTAATGGTAGAAATATGCGCATAGATTTGAAAGATCCAGAGGTACATGCTCGGATTCGAACCAAGACCCCCGCATGGAAGGCGCATTCTAAACCACCGTGCGTCGCTCGCAAGTGTGTGTTGTGCTGTATTTTGCTGCGTGAGTGAGGGTACCGGATCCCAATCCGGGGGACAGGGGGTTTAAAGGTTGGCAGCGCACTTGTGACTCCACTGGTGTCGCGGGTGTCCATGGGCGGCGGCAATCGCTTACCATCAGGTGATTCGTCTGCCACATATCACATAAAAAATAAACACAAAATTAAACCAGTAACTAAGGTCAAAAGCTAAATTTTCTTTTTAACTTAGACAATTAAAATAGTCTAGAATCGACTCTCAACTGTGCATACAATCCCCTGTATTTTTTTATGAGAATGGTTCTCACCGTGGGAGAGCCAAGCTTCAGCATGAATAGACCGGCTCGACCGGGTAATACCAGACTCACAGAAAACCGGCGTGAAGCAGTACTCTGCTGTTTCACTGCGTGAGTGAGGGTTCCGGCGGCCCAATCCGGGAGAAAGGTTGGCAACGCGCTTGTGACTCCACTGGTGTCGCGGGTGTCTATGGGCGGTGGCAATCGCTTGCCATCAGGCGATCCGTCTGCTCGTCTGCCACCTATTACATAAAAAAAGACGAGTAGAAGTATCACCCGATGGTAAGCAATTTCCGCCGCCCATTAACACCCGCAAAAATTTCAAGTACGCTGCCGACTTTTCTCCCCTTATTGGGCCTTAAGAACCCTCACTCACATGACGAAACACAGCAGGCGCATTTCACGCCGATTTTCTGTGAACTGCAATGAAGCCATGTCAAGGCGTGGCTGTCCCACGATAAATGACACTTTTTTTTTTTATTTATCGACTCAAACAGCCTTGTTCCTGTGTTCTTAACTACGCAGATAAATATACCTAACCTAATATTAATTCAGAATCTATTTTCAAATTAAAAAACTGATTCGATATTCCATGGCAGGATCAAAAGTTTTCCTATAAAAATGTAAAGATGGATGGCATGCGTGATTGGAATTTTGCTTTTAAACTCTTTGGTGCGCAGTAGGTTTAAAATAAATTATTTTTCACGTTTATTCGTTATTTAATTTTGAGCTATGGTAGCTCAGTGGATAACACCCTTGTCTTCATAACTTACTTGACTTAATGTCCTATTTATTTATTTATTTCAAGTTTACAGTACACTTTACAGTTTTAGACCAAAACGTACACAGCTTAATGAAAGGCATAATTTCTAAAATATACACACTAGCGACGCCAATCGATTTTAATTTTAAGCTACTAAACCGGATCTATTTTAAGCAATTTCGGGATTACCACCTCTAGGCAAACACTTATACTACCTGTGCAGATAAAGAATGGGATCAGAAATGGCGGCGCATCTATTCACTTCTCGCTCGCACACTATTTGCGTCTATTCTCGCACTCGTTGGGTGCGAGTATAGACGGAAATAGTGTGCGAGCGAGAAGTGAATAGATGCGCCGCCATTTCTGATCCCATTCTTTATCCGCACAGGTTGTACTAAATAGTTTTTTAGATTTTCACGTTGCATTAAAACTATAATGTATCAATTGTGAAGCGATTGAGATCAAGAAGTATAAGACTTCCAATCGGGAGGATGTATTTAAAATATCATCGACATGGAATCCAGTAATTAACAAGTGCAAACCCCGTGCTCGGCCGTTACTAACGCAAACAAACACCGATACTGTTAGTGTAGTGTGTCGGAGTAGCTTCACTGACAATTCATCTAGTGGCGAATTAATATCAAAAAATGTGAGGGTGTCCGAAGATTCACAGCCCGGCCCCAGCAGACGACGCCGTGCTCCCCCAGTCCGCTCGTGACCACGGCTGCTGTGTGTCGATGAGGGGTAATCGTCATCATCATCATCAGCCCATTTAAGTCCCCACAGCTGGGGCACGGGCCTCCCTCAATCACATGAGGGGTAATTGCCATACTCACCACGCTTGGCAGACGGGTTGGCGAGGGTTTTGATATAAATGCAGAGTTTTCCTTCTCTGGGTGCTGATGATCATGCCAGCCACTTTACCTTAGTCGCCTTTTATGACACCTTGGTAAGAGTGAGGGTGGCCTATTCTACTCTGCCGGGGACCACACGGCGTCTCTGCCACATATCACATAAAAAATATATATTATGATGATTATAAGACTAAGCTAGTAAACGGTAACATAACACAATCAAAAAAGCATATGCGCCTTGGGAAAACCACAGAGAATACCAGCCAATAGGTATATTCATATTCATTTATTGCCGTGTGGTCCCCGGCAGAGTAAATAGACCACTCTCACTCTTACCGAGGTGTCGTAAAAGGCGACTAAGGTAAAGCTGCTGGCATGATCATCAGCACCCAGAGAAGGAAAACTCTGCATTTATATCAAAACCCTCGCCAATCCGTCTGCCAAGCGTGGTGAATATGGCAATTACCCCTCATGTGATTGAGGGAGGCCCGTGCACCAGCAGTGGGGACTTAAATGGGCTGACGATGACGATTCATTTATTCACATAAAATTCATAACATCACTGTACATAATACAATAAGCATAGTAAAAAAGGCAGATGACAGATGAGCCATGTTACAAATTACCTTTTCAAGGCACTTGTGAAAAAGGTTCGATTACATTGATTGAAATAGATAAAATAGCATTAAAGATTACATTCATATACATTAAATAAATTCATTTAAGTATGTCAATAAAAATAAAATAAACATTACCTAAAATTTATCGTCAAAAAAATCCTTCATGTCATAATAACTTTTGAGCAAAAGGTCTTTTTTTAGCTTACTTTCAAATTCACTACCTTGGAGTGTTTTTAATTTATTTGGTAGGTGATTGTAAGCTCTAATAGCCATGTAGGATGCGCCTTTTTTGAACACATTAACGATCTCTCTGATTTCGCAGATGTTCATGGGCGGCGATGATTACTTTCCATCAGGTGACTCGCTTGCTCGTTTGTCCGCCTCTAGCATAAAAAAAAAACTCTAGATGCGGAGTTGGTAGAATTATATCATTTACGCGACGTGAAATGTGGCGTCTAGATACACTTTTAGTAACCCAATACTCGATATTGAATCAAAGTAAGATGGAAGACATGTTAGCAAACATTTGTATGACGATATCGATGCATTTATACAAGCTTTGCGTAGACAAGGGGCTATTTATGACGTAATGGAAATGTCTAGCCGGATACAAGAAAATCTACAGCCAAAATCATCATGATTCATCTCAGTGTCATTTTGTGAAAACGTAAATAGATACAAAAACATTACGTGTGCCTTTGAGGGTTCCCCTCAGTTTTTCCAGGATCCCATCATCAGATCCTGATATCCTTATCATGGTACCATCCCGGGACTATCTACTTTCCAACTAAAAAAGAATCATCTAAATCGGTTCATAAATGGCAATCTGCGAACAAACAAAAAAATATATACATGTCGAATTAAGATCCTCCAACTTTTTTTTGGAGTCGGTTAAAAAGAGGTTTTACAATTTTTCCATGGAGCACGGCATACCCTAATCACCCAGCAATAATGTATTGGAACACCTGCTTTTTTTGGCTTATTTTGCTGATCTAACTTGCTTCATTCGCGATACCTACTGTTTTTTATGATTTTCGGGATGTGAACGAATTTTTCTACGTCTTTTTTTTTATATGGCTGCTACTGTGTTGCCTACGGCGAACACATAATAACTCTGCCAATGTCGAGTGATCAAAGAGACACGTTAATTTAAATGGTGACCGGTGTGTGGCGAGTTAAATCCTTTTGATGTTTATTTTAATTGAGTTTGTCACCAAGCACCATCTAAAACCAAGACAGAACAAAACATACACAAAGACGTCACAATATTAAAGGGAGATTCTCATGTAAAATTAGAGTTTTCTACGTCTTGATCTACAAAAAAGGAGGAGGTTCTATGTTCGACTGTTTATTTATTTATTTTTTTATGTATGTGTATGTTGCCGATTTCTCCGCCAATTGTTGACCGATTTGCACAATTATTTTTTTATTTGAAAGAACACACTTCCAAGTTGGTCCCGTTTTCATCATGCCAGCATCTGATGAAGGTACCCCAAAGAAATCGAGGTCAAACCTCAAATTTAATAGGCACATGAAATGTTTTTGTATTATTTATCAAAGCTGCACCAGTATTTACCTACGCTTGATTGTATTATTTTTGTGGGTCAGCTGATGATGGAAGCTCAACTCCTCACCGATTAGGAGTTAAAAGATAACTCTTTCAATAGAATACGGTATTCATATTTAGGCTGATGGTTATTCGCGGAACGAAAAATAAGACACTAAGTAGCATGAAAAAAACAATCTAAGAAAATAAAACCGCGTTAGTTCGTGGTTTTTGAAGGCGGTTTTCTTATCCACTGAGCTAAGAGTGCCATCGCTGAATTCCATGGCCATGATCTTTTAAAGCAATTAAAGGAATAAAAACGATTTAGCTAATTCATATGCGCGGGAGGCGACGCGTCCGTGCGATCTATTAAGTCATTAGATATAATTAAAACCACCGCACTGACCCTGCACAACATACTTAGGTACTTACGAATATAACTGATACCTATTCATCAATTATTTCATTTGAAATTCTTGAAGTTACACTTGCAATTACAATTACTTAAAATACACTAGACAAGCGTCGCGTCCGTGGCACTCACTCAGCTGGTCTCACTGAAAACCAGCGTTGTAAAGGTTGTGTCCTTTACTAATAAATATAAGTAATTGTAGATAGAAATAAGTTAGGTAAGTACCTATGTATGTAGTTGTAAGTTAGCGTAGTAAGTTTTGCCGGGAGCGGAATGTTGAATAAAAGTGTCCGTCACCGTATAGAGAGTTTATTGTACTAAAAGTAAAATGATTACAAAATAAATATAAACAATTGATTCGCGGCTGTCAGCAAGTTCATAATGTAGAGCGTGCTAGTACAAGCGTCATGGACTTTGTCTGGGCCGTCACTTAAGCTGAGAGAGGGCCATTTATACTAGACGTCATAACACACTATTGATTTAGGACTGCCAGTAGGGCTAAGATGCGCACCACGAGATAATTTTGTCTACACTCGTATTCGCTAGTTGCTTCTCGCTCACCAGACTGAGCGATGAGCGGGATAGAAGGATGCGCTCGCACGGACGAGAGTAGACAACATTTTGGCGCGGAGCGCATGTATGAAATTTGACAGCTAAAAACGAGATATTTGTCGTCGTAGACTAGCGAGCGCATCCTTCTATCCCGCTCATCGCTCAGTCTGGTGAGCGAGAAGCAACTAGCGAATAAGAGTGTAGACAAAATTATCTCGTGGTGCGCATGTTGCATGTGCGCCCTACTGGACATGATTGAATATTTTTGTTTTTTTTTTTTTTGTTTTTATTTATATGTATTTTAACTGTTCTTTATTTGTGCCAATTCATGTTTAGAACTGCTGTATGCCCTATGTTATGTCTATAATAATAAATGTTCAATATAGGATGCCACCCATCTAATTTTGACCGTGGGAGAGCCACGCTCCGGCATGAATGGGCCAGCTCGACCGGAGTGATACCACGGCCTCACAGAAAACCGGCGTGAAGCAGCATTGTGCTGTGTCTCGCTACGTGAGGGAGTGTACCGGAGGCCCAATCCGGGGGAAAGGGGAGTTTAAAGGTTTTAGTGACTCTACTGGTGTCGCGGAAAATCGCTTACCATCAGGTGATCCGTCTGCTCGTCTCACTACCTATCACATAAAAAAATATCTAATGAGTACCATAGAGTAAGATAATAGTCTGGGACAACCCAGACCCCATTGGTCTGGGTCTGGGTAGTCCCAGACTAGAAAAAGCGCCTATAACGGAATGTGCCATTTCCCGAAAAGAAGTCACAAAGTGTGAAAGAGCAGAGCACTTGTGACTCCTCTGGTGTAGGCGGCGGTAGTCGCTTACCATCAGGTGATCCGTCTGCTCGTCTGCCCCCTATCCATAAAAAGAGCTTACTGGCTTTGCTGACGCAAATTCTATACCTACGGGTACCATAGAGAAAAAACGTCGCCCAGTGTACCTATATTCTGTGCCAGTACCTACGTCACCCCAGAACTAACCATAATACCATAGACTAAGATCTGTAAATTATGTGCAATAAAGTGTATCTATCTATCTATCTAACGGCTTGACGCAGTTTTTCAAGTAATTAGATATAGCTTTCTATGAAAAGGAACATTCTGTTTAAGGTGCATGTCTATGGTTAGGTATACCGCTTATACCTAAGGGTTATACTCACAATCATGAATTTAAACTACGAGAAAGTCATTCTTAAGTAATTATCACACTTAAAAAAATCATCTCGTGTTCAGGTGGGACTCGAACCTACACCTTCCACAATCCGGGTGAATGTTCTACCATTTGGACCACTGAACGCGTTACTAAGCCGACGAAATTTGTAAGTGCTTGATTGAAATATTTGTTATAATATTTCCACTGGATATTGTAAAAATACCTACAATATTGATGACACTATCGACAGCTCATGTCGAATCAAGCACTTACAAATTTCGTCGGCTTAGTAACGCGTTCAGTGGTCTAATGGGTTCGAGTCCCGCTTGACGAGATGAAATTTATAAGTGTGTTATTTACTTAAGAATAAATTGCAAAAGATTGTTATAAAAATATCATTTAAAGTCATTCTTAAGTATCAATCTTATCTGTTATCCTACGCTTTGTCGTATGCTTTGATCAATTACTTACCTACCTAATGTACAACTGGTTGATACTCTCGAAAAAATCCGCAAATAGCCTTAAAATAGCTAAAGGAAAAAAATAAACGTAGTTTCTTTTCCTTTGTTAAATGGCGACTTTGAGTTTTTTGGGAAAAAAACTTGTTCTTATCCATTTTCTGAATATGAAACTCTTTGGTACCTACGCAATAGGGTAGGTACAACCCACGAGTGCGAGTATAGACGCAAATAGTGTGCGAGCGAGAAGTGAATAGATGAGCCGCCATTTCTGATCCCATTCTTTATCCGCACAGGTTGTATTTGACTCAGCTGGAGATTTTACAAAATATAAATATTTAATCAAAACATAAGTAGGTAAATATGTGTCAAAAATAGAACGTCTAGCCGGTTTTATAGTCATTCAAAGATTCGTGGGCAAGTCCATTTTATAAGTATGAAATTATTGAAAAATAATTATACCATTGAATAACCCATACAATTTGCTTCAACTATTATAATAGAACCATTGACTTAAGGTGACGGGCAGGACACACTAGCGACGCCAATCGATTTTAATTTTTAGATACTAAACCAGATCTATTATTGTGTTTGGTATAGCAATTCTTTGCAATTTATTCTTAAGTAAATAATACACTTAAAAAAATCACCGTAGGGCACAGGTGGGACTCGAACCCACAACCTTCCACAGTCCGGGTGGCTGCACTAACTATTTATGCTATCCGAACCCCTTGCTAAGACGACGAATTTTGTAAGTGCTTGAATCGTCATGAGCCGACGATAGTCTCATCAATATTGTAGGTATACTTTACAATATCCAGTGGAAACATTGTTACAAATATTTGACCACCAGTTAAGATGAAACTGCTAAACGAATATTATTGTGTTTGGTATAGCAATTCTTTGCAATTTATTCTTAAGTAAATAATACACTTAAAAAAACCACCGTAGGGCACAGGTGGGACTCGAACCCACAACCTTCCACAGTCCTATCTACCTAATCTACCTAACTATCGTCGGCTCATGACGATTCAAGCACTTACAAAATTCGTCGTCTTAGCAAGGGGTTCGGATAGCATAAACGGTTAGTGTAGCCACCCGGACTGTGGAAGGTTGTGGGTTCGAGTCCCACCTGAGCCCTACGGTGAATTTTTTAAGTGTATTATTTACTTAATAAACCAGATCTGTTTTAAACAATTTCGGGGTTACAACCTCTCGACAAACACTTATACTATTTATTAAATAACCATGCACAAATGTTGGATCCGTTTTTGTACGCGAAAAATTGGTTCACGCCAAAAGTGGCCGCTTTTGGCGAGAATCAACTTTTCGCGTACGCGTTGGACCCAACATTTTTGCATGGTTATTTAATAAATATTCCACCTTATTACAAATCGCGATCTAAAGTTACTACCGTACTAAAGCTCATGTCATCCCGTTCCAACACGCAATGTTAAAAGGGGCTGGCACAAGTTTTGTTCTCGGACTCGGACTATCCTAGTTCGCGCTTTGTAATAAGGAGGATTATGTTTGCCGAGAGGTTGTAACCCCGAAATTGTTTAAATAGATCCCGTTTAGAAGTTAAAAATTAAAATCGATTGGCATCGCTAGTGTGCCCTACGAAACATTTGTTAAAGCTATCATACAACATTACGGGACAGTCCCGGCAAAATCGGGACGGGTGGCAACTCTGTCTATCCCCATGCTCTCTTCAGTTCAATTTTTTTTTATGATGTAGGTGGCAGACGAGCAGACGGATCACCTGATGGTAAGCGATTACCGCCGCCCATGGAGGCCTGCAATCCTACACTATGGTTTCCTAACCACTATCTTCACACCCAAGACACGTGTTGGTCCAGTCCATGGGTTATCGTTTCTTAGGTCATTTTTCTGCGACACCTACCGTGGGAGAGACACATGCCGAACATGAATGGGCCGGCTCGACCGGAGTGATACCACGGCCTCACAAAAAACCGGCGTGAAGCAGCACTGTACTGTTTCCGTGCGTGAGTGAAAGTACCGGAGGCCCAATCCGAGGGAAAGAGGGGGTTTAAAGGTTGGCAGAGCTCTTATGACTCACGCTCTGTGGCTAGGGGCGTTTAAGAATACTGCCAAGGTTTTCCCGGCCTGTCGTAAGAGGCGACTAAACGGGCTTTCGGAGTACGTGAGCGTATCCACTGCTGGGGAGTGGCTTGCTCAGCATACGACTCCGCGGGGGACGACATTATTGGGTGTCCTGGTAGGTCGTACAGCGTTGAAGGGCTGTATTGTGCCAGATAGGGGTGAAGCGGCGAGCGCGATTAGCGGTACGGTCTAGTCCCGGCTGTGGTTTCCGACCGCGATTGCGCGGAGATGGACACCCCAGGGGTTTTAGTTAGGGTTTGAGTCCCACACACCACCTTGTTCCCTACATGTAGCAAGGTGACGGCCATGATGGTTTCCCCTGGGAAAAAAAGCTTTTATGCAATCGCTTACCATCAGGTGATCCGTCTGTTTTTCTACCACCTAATTAAGTAGATTCCAGAAATACATCTAGTCATCATCATCATCATCAGCAACCCACACTCGTCCACTGCTGGACATAGGTCTCCCCTAATGCACGCCACTGCTCCCGATTTTCGGCCACTCTCATCCAGCCCACACCAGCCAGCCTTCGAATGTCATCATCCCATCTTGTCGCAGGGCGTCCTACACTACGCTTACCGAGTCGCGGTCTCCACTCAAGGACTTTACGGCTCCAACGGCTGTCAGTTCTGCGGCTAATATGACCAGCCCATTGCCACTTCAGTTTGCTAATTCGGTGGGCTATGTCGGTGACTCTGGTTCTCTGTCGGATTACATCATTTCTGATGCGGTCCTTCAGAGATACTCCGAGCATAGCCCTTTCCATAGCTCTTTGAGCGACTTTGAACCGGTGGACTAGTCCAGCCGTGAGTGTCCACGTCTCGGCACCGTAAGTCATGACCGGAAGGACGCATCTACACATACATAGGATACATCTAGTAATTAAAATAAAACAACAAATAAGTTGGAATGGTTTACTTATTCAAACACCAATGTTAAAAATTAACTAATAATTACATTCTAATCGATTTTATAAAAATATTTACACTGCATTGTAATACGATTTTCAATCATTTGTCAATTTTAAAAACAATTGTATCGCTAGAATACTTAAATAATGAGATACTTGAATAAAAACTTAAAATACACAATGATTTCCGCCGTGTGGTCCCCGGCAGAGTAGAATAGGCCACCCTCACTCTTCCCGAGGTGTCGTAAAAGGCGACTAAGGTAAAGCTGCTGGCATGATCATCAGCACCCAGAGAAGGAAAACTCTGCATTTATATCAAAACCCTCGCCAACCCGTCTACCAAGCGTGGTGAGTATGGCAATTACCCCTCATGTGATTGAGGGAGGCCCGTGCCCCAGCAGTGGGGACTTGAATGGGCTGATGATGATGATGATGAAGGATTTTTTTATTTTATTCCTTATAATTCCTATACAATTTTAAACGGTATCTACGTTGAATGGATCGACCTTTAGATACCGTTTTAAATTGTATAGGAATTCCAAGGAATAAAATAAAAAATCTTTAAACCAGTCTTACTCAAAGTTACAAGGTAATTCAAAGTTACCCAAATTGACTGTAATTGTTATTTTGGAAGAATAAGAACACCAGAAAGTTAATGATTTTTTCAACTTAATATTTTTATTTGTAGAAAGATGGATGCATGATACGAAACGTTTGAACTGTCCTATTCACCTTCAGATACTGAATGGACTATAGCGTAAAATCATGAACTATCTATACTCAGTAAAATATATCTTGATTAGAATGACAGCTGTCACTTGACCTTTATGTCAATAGAGATAAGGTTAATACACTTGACATTGGCGGATTCACACGCGCGGCCGTAACCATGCGCGGGATAACACCATTAAAAAAAACAAAAAAAAAAAGAGATAAGGTTTATCATTTTAACCAATTTTCATTCCATAGAATTTTTATTACTATAGACCTAAAGATTATTTTTCTGTGACACCAATAGCTGTCATTCTAATCCAACTACATTTTATCGACAGTCACATAACATTAAATGAACCTGCCATTTAATCCTGTGTTGTCTATGTGTACATTTTGTTTTTTTATAGTTGGTGATTTTATAAAAAGAAACTCAATGAGGGTTTTCGCATGTGAAAAATCCGCTAGATGGCGTACTGTTGGACTGAGGTCCAACATCAACCGCATTGGTTGTTTAGTTTGTCAAATTGACATTTTGACAGATCACGTTTAAAAATAACCAATCACATTGTATATGGACCTCACGCCTATAGTACTCCATCTAGCGGATTTCCCATACGCGCAAACACTCATGAGGGTGACGGGTAGGGCACACTAGCCACGCCAATCGATTTTAATGTTTTGCTACTAAACCGAATCTATTTTAAACAATTTCGGGGTTACAATCTCTAGGCAAACACTTAAACTATTTATTAAATAACTGTTTTTGTCTGCGAAGAATTGATTCACGCCGCTTTTGGCGGTAATCCAAATTTCGAGTACAAATACAGACCCAAAAGTTAAGTATAAGTATATAATAAGTATTTGCCGAGAGGTTGTAACCCCAAAATTGTTTAAAATAGATCCGGTTTAGTAGCCAAAAATTCAAATCGATTAGCGTCGCTAGTGTGCCCTACCCGTCACCTTAATAAGGAATTCGACTCAATTCACCGGTCAATTCAATTCGTGATATGTCTCTCTACTCACTTGACATTGGCAGAGTTGACTACGTCTCTGACACACAACACTACTAGGCATAAAAAAACATGATTTTTCTTGTTAGTGCCGCTTAAAAACTACGTATTCTAGCGATAAATCTTTAAATGCGTTTGAAGATTCGCAATTGACAATTTGTCAAATACAACAACAAAATCGGCGCTTGTGACGTTATCAATTATCACAATCAGATACTAATCTTGTATACAGTGTGAGTCTTCATGAAGTCCGCACATCAAAACTAAAACCCGACTACCAAAAAAAACATGCTCCAATAAGTACGAAGCAAGAAAATTGTCTCTGCTGAAATTATTACGCCGTATCGCCGTGGTCGTATGCCACATTGATTTTATTTATTATTATAATGAATCTGTTTTGCTACAGTAGTGGCATACGACCACGGCGATACGGCATAATCATTTCAGCAGAGGACAATTTAATTTCATGTTAAGTGTCGAATAAATAATGTCTTATCTTATCTTAATTTTCTTGTTTCGTACTTTTGGAGCGTGTTTTTTTTTGGTACTCGGGTTTTAATTCTTAAACTTTATTTCTATTTTACATAGTTATGTAAATAAACTTACATATTTGAAATTGCTAAAAGCTCTTCCATTTGATACCCCATACGGTACCCTCAAAACCATTTTTTTTACATTCCTTATTCTAAGTCCCCTAGAGGTCGCTGTAGTCCATTTAACGTGACGTCACGTATCCTATAACCAGACGACAATCAAGACGCTTCTAACGACACCTCATTTGTTCAAATATGATAACTAGTTTACAAGTTATGAGGGAACAGATGAACAACCATACATACATACAGGTCAAAATCATAACCCTCCTTTTTGCTTCGTCATAGTCGGGTAAAAAATGAGGAAACTACGCCTAATTGTATCGATAGAAAAAAAATAGATATTATGATTTTTTTTTTAATTATAACTTGCACCTGATGACCCTATTTAGATAAATCGTCATAATTTTTAAAATAAGTGAGTTTTCTTGTTTTTAGTATTTTTGGGTACGGCTTGTTATTAGACATCATCACAAAATTTATTCCACTGAGATAACACACTTAGTTAAAAGATTACGAAAACTTTATCTAAATAGGGTCAACATGTGCAACTCATAATTTAAAAAAAATACAAAAAAAAAATGTTTTCGTCGATAAAATGGGGTAAATATTTTTTTAGATTTTCGCGTTGCATTATAACTATAATGTATCAATACGGGGATTAACACGATATTTATTATGTGAAACAACATTGTGTACTCACATATTTGTATACAGCAGCCGTGGTCATGAGCGGACTCAACGGACGAGCGAGTCCGCTCGTGACCACGGCTGCTGTAACGTAGCCGAAACGTCGAGCCAAATATGTGGAGTGCACAATGTTGTTTCACATAATAAATATCCTGTTAATCCCCGTATTGATACATTATAATTAAAATGGGGTGAAGTTTTCCTAATTTTGATATATGCACTTTATAAGACTCACTGTTTTTCGTATTTATCATTAATTTAGTGATGTGACACGATAAGATTGTTTTGCACTTACAAACAAGGACTCAACTCGTCACACATGAATATAATATCGTATTTATATTTGTCACGCATACTAAATTTGTGCTTTTTGATGTCATAACCTTGTTAGCAACGCCATATTACATCAAGTTACATCACTAAATCATAATAACCAATGTGTTCATGTATTAAAATATTAATCGACATTTAGGCTAGATTCGACCAAACTTATCCCGAGGACATATGTGTGATATAGCGCTGTCATACCATACAAATCTGACGTTATAACTATAATTATCAAGACGGGAATCAACACGATATTTTATTTGTGATACAACATTGGTCTACTCACATATTTTACTCGACGTTTCGGCTACGTTACACAAACCAAAGCCGTGGTCACGAGCGGACTCAATCCACAGTCCGCTCGTGACCACGGCAATCTTGTATACCCCCCAATAAATATTGTGTTGATTCCGTCTTGATTAATTTCTGATGATTCCCTCTTGATAATTTCTGACTATCCGTAACACAGTGCTTGAGCTACCTATCTTGAGTCACGAATCAATGATGTGATGTTGTGAAATATTTATGTATTATTATTAATTAAGGAATTATGACAGATTGTAGAAAACTGTGTGGTCCCCGGCAGAGTAGAATAGGCCACCCTCACTCTTACGAGGTGTCGTAAAAGGCGACTAGGTAAAGCTGCTGGCATGATCATCAGCACCCAGAGAAGGAAAACTCTGCAATTTATATCAAAACCCTCGCCAACCCGTCTGCCAAGCGTGGTGAGTATGGCAATTAAAAAAAAAAACCCCCCCCTTTCAAAAAAAGGTTATTGAGGAGGCCCGTGCCCCAGCAGTGGGGACTGAATGGGCTGATGATGATGATGATGAAAGATTTTTTTTATTTTATTCCTTGGAATTCCTATACAATTTAAAACGGTATCTACGTTGAATGGATCGACCTTTAGATACCGTTTTAAATTGTATAGGAATTCCAAGGAATAAAATAAAAAATCTTTAAACCAGTTTTATTCAAAGTTACAAGGTAATTCAAAGTTACCCAAATTGACTGTACTTGTTATTTTGGAAGAATAAGAACACCAGAAAGTTAATGATTTTTTCAACTTAATATTTTTATTTGTAGAAAGATGGATGCATGATACGAAACGTTTGAACTGTCCTATTCACCTTCAGATACTGAATGGACTATAGCGTAAAATCATAAAACTATCTATACTCAGTAAAATATATCTTGATTAGAATGACAGCTGTCACTTGACCTTTATGTCAATAGAGATAAGGTTAATACACTTGACATTGGCGGAGTCACACGCGCGGCCGTAACCGTGCGCGGGATAACACCATTAAAAAAAAAAAAAAAAAAGAGATAAGGTTTATCATTTTAACCAATTTTCATTCCATAGATTTTTATTACTATAGACCTAAAGATTATTTTTCTGTGACACCAATAGCTGTCATTCTAATCCAACTACATTTTATCGACAGTCACATAACATTAAATGAACCTGCCATTTAATCCTGTGTTGTCTATGTGTACATTTTGTTTTTTTATAGTTGGTGATTTTATAAAAAGAAAACTCAATGAGGGTTTTCGCATGTGAAAAATCCGCTAGATGGCGTACTGTTGGACTGAGGTCCAACATCAACCGCATTGGTTGTTTAGTTTGTCAAATTGACATTTTGACAGATCACGTTTAAAAATAACCAATCACATTGTATATGGACCTCACGCCTATAGTACTCCATCTAGCGGATTTCCCATACGCGCAAACACTCATGAGGGTGACGGGTAGGGCACACTAGCCACGCCAATCGATTTTAATGTTTTGCTACTAAACCGAATCTATTTTAAACAATTTCGGGGTTACAATCTCTAGGCAAACACTTAAACTATTTATTAAATAACTGTTTTTGTCTGCGAAGAATTGATTCACGCCGCTTTTGGCGGTAATCCAAATTTCGAGTACAAATACAGACCCAAAAGTTAAGTATAAGTATATAATAAGTATTTGCCGAGAGGTTGTAACCCCAAAATTGTTTAAAATAGATCCGGTTTAGTAGCCAAAAATTCAAATCGATTAGCGTCGCTAGTGTGCCCTACCCGTCACCTTAATAAGGAATTCGACTCAATTCACCGGTCAATTCAATTCGTGATATGTCTCTCTACTCACTTGACATTGGCAGAGTTGACTACGTCTCTGACACACAACACTACTAGGCATAAAAAAACATGATTTTTCTTGTTAGTGCCGCTTAAAAACTACGTATTCTAGCGATAAATCTTTAAATGCGTTTGAAGATTCGCAATTGACAATTTGTCAAATACAACAACAAAATCGGCGCTTGTGACGTTATCAATTATCACAATCAGATACTAATCTTGTATACAGTGTGAGTCTTCATGAAGTGCGCACATCAAAACTAAAACCCGATTACCAAAAAAAACACTGCTCCAATAAGTACGAAGCAAGAAAATTGTCTCTGCTGAAATTATTACTGCCGTATCGCCGTGGTCGTATGCCACATTGATTTTATTTTATTATTATAATGAATCTGTTTTGCTACAGTAAGGTGGCATACGACCACGGCGATACGGCATAATCATTTCAGCAGAGACAATTTAATTTCATGTTAAGTGTCGAATAAATAATGTCTTATCTTATCTTAATTTTCTTGTTTCGTACTTTTTGGAGCGTGTTTTTTTTTGGTACTCGGGTTTTAGTTCTTAAACTTTATTTCTATTTTACATAGTTATGTAAATAAACTTACATATTTGAAATGTGCTAAAAAGCTCTTCCATTTGATACCCCATACGGTACCCTCAAAAACCATTTTTTTACATTCCTTATTCTAAGTCCCCTAGAGGTCGCTGTAGTCCATTTAACGTGACGTCACGTATCCTATAACCAGACGACAATCAAGACGCTTCTAACGACACCTCATTTGTTCAAATATGATAACTAGTTTACAAGTTATGAGGGAACAGATGAACAACCATACATACATACAGGTCAAAATCATAACCCTCCTTTTTGCTTCGTCGTAGTCGGGTAAAAATTAGGGAAAACTACATCCTAATTGTATCGATTGAAAAAAATATAGATATTATGATTTTTTTTAATTATAACTTGCACATGATGACCCTATTTAGATAAATCGTCATTATTGTTAAACTAAATGAGGTTTATTGATTTTTAGTATTTTTGGGTACGGCTTGTTATTAGACATCATCACAAAATTTATTCCACTGCGATTACACTTAGTTTAAAAATTACGAAAATTTATCTAAATAGAGTCAACAGGTGCAACTCATAATTTAAAAAAAATACAAAAAAAATGTTTTCGTCGATAAAATAGGGGTAAATAGTTTTTTAGATTTTCGCGTTGCATTATAACTATAATGTATCAATACGGGGATTAACACGATATTTATTATGTGAAACAACATTGTGTACTCACATATTTGTATACAGCAGCCGTGGTCACGAGCGGACTCAACGGACGAGCGAGTCCGCTCGTGACCACGGCTGCTGTAACGTAGCCGAAACGTCGAGCCAAATATGTGAGTGCACAATGTTGTTTCACATAATAAATATCCTGTTAATCCCCGTATTGATACATTATAGTTAAAATGGGGTGAAGTTTTCTAATTTTGATATATGCACTTTATAAGACTCACTGTTTTTCGTGTTTATCATTAATTTAGTGATGTGACACGATAAGATTGTTTTGCACTTACAAACAAGGACTCAACTCGTCACACATGAATATAATATCGTACTTATATTTGTCACGCATACTAAATTTGTGCTTTTTGATGTCATAACCTTTTTAGCAACGCTATATTTCATCAAGTTACATCACTAAATCATAATCACCAATGTGTTCATGTATTAAAATATTAATCGACATTTAGGCTAGATTCGACCAAACTTTATCCGAGGGCATATGTGTGATATAGCGCTGTCATACCATACAAATCTGACGTTATAACAATAATTAATCAAGACGGGAATTAACACGATATTAATTGTGATACAACATTGTGTACTCACATATTTTACTCGACGTTTCGGCTACGTTACAGCAGCCGTGGTCACGAGCGGACTCAATCCACAGTCCGCTCGTGACCACGGCAATCTTGTATCACAAAATAAATATTGTGTTGATTCCCGTCTTGATTAATTTCTGATATCCGTAACACAGGTGCTTGAGCTACCTATCTTGGAGTCAGATCAATGTATGTGATGTTGTGAAATATTTATGTATTATTATTAATTAAGGAATTATGACAGATTGTAGAAAACTGTGTGGTCCCCGGCAGAGTAGAATAGGCCACCCTCACTCTTACCGAGGTGTCGTAAAAGGCGACTAAAGCTGCTGGCATGATCATCAGCACCCAGAGAAGGAAAACTCTGCATTTATATCAAAACCCTCGCCAACCCGTCTGCCAAGCGTGGTGAGTATGGCAATTACCCCTCATGTGATTGAGGGAGGCCCGTGCCCCAGCAGTGGGGACTTAAATGGGCTGACGATGATGATGTAGAAACCTGACATGTGTCTGAGTGAAAACCTTAGTTTGGTCCCTATTTATTTATTTAATTCATTATTTTTTATTTATTCAATATACGACCCTTGCGTATTAACAGGCGTTCAACATCTCCGTCACTCAATACTATTAAGAAAATCACTAGCTTATTGCTAAAAGTCAATTCCCTTTATTACAAATGGGATTTATTACAAAGAAAAGTTCCAGAACTAAACTCGTTTTAGCTTGTTTTTAACTTTGCGTGTTGGAACATAATGACATGAGCTTTAGTACGGTATTAACTTTTGATTGCGTTTTGCAATAAAGGGACTAGATTACGCGCTATCCCTTTATTACAAATGTCAATCTAAGAAAAGTTCCAGAACTAAACTCGTTCTAGCTCGTTTTAACTTGCGTGTTGGAACATAATGACATGAGCTTTAGTACGGTATTAACTTTTGATTGCGTTTTGTAATAAAGGGACTAGATTACGCGCCATAAAAGAAGCCCCGTGAAAAAAGCGCTTCAATCGCCATTAACATTCAAAATTGAGCTTTATGTCTATAGACACAAGCCCCCATATTACAAATCGCAAACTAAGGACAGATCCCGGAACAAAGCCTAGCCTGTTTTAACATTGCTCATTGGAACGGGATAACATACACTTTAGTACGGTAATAACTTAAGATCATGATTTGTAATAAGGTGGAAGGCATCTAACATTTTAGTTTTAACATTGCTCATTGGAACGAGATAACATACAGTTTAGTACGGTAATAACTTAAGATCATGATTTGTAATAAGGTGGAAGGCATCTAACATTTTAGTTTTAACATTGCTCATTGGAACGAGATAACATACAGTTTAGTACGGTAATAACTTAAGATCATGATTTGTAATAAGGTGGAAGGCATCTAACATTTTAGTTTTAACATTGCTCATTGGAACGAGATAACATACAGTTTAGTACGGTAATAACTTAAGATCATGATTTGTAATAAGGTGGAAGGCATCTAACATTTTAGTTTTAACATTGCTCATTGGAACGAGATAACATACACTTTAGTACGGTAATAACTTAAGATCATGATTTGTAATAAGGTGGAAGGCATCTAACATTTTAGTTTTAACATTGCTCATTGGAACGAGATAACATACAGTTTAGTACGGTAATAACTTAAGATCATGATTTGTAATAAGGTGGAAGGCATCTAACATTTTAGTTTTAACATTGCTCATTGGAACGAGATAACATACAGTTTAGTACGGTAATAACTTAAGATCATGATTTGTAATAAGGTGGAAGGCATCTAACATTTTAGTTTTAACATTGCTCATTGGAACGAGATAACATACAGTTTAGTACGGTAATAACTTAAGATCATGATTTGTAATAAGGTGGAAGGCATCTAACATTTTAGTTTTAACATTGCTCATTGGAACGAGATAACATACAGTTTAGTACGGTAATAACTTAAGATCATGATTTGTAATAAGGTGGAAGGCATCTAACATTTTAGTTTTAACATTGCTCATTGGAACGAGATAACATACACTTTAGTACGGTAATAACTTAAGATCATGATTTGTAATAAGGTGGAAGGCATCTAACATTTAAGTTCCGTGTTTTGCCGCAACTTCTTCCGTGGCGCGGAGTCTATGGATGACTCTATTAAACCATAGACGAATTAACATAACCTTAAATGCCTAACAACATTTCATTTTTCGCCTTTTTGTCCTTCTCGTGCCTTTTAGAGTGTAGCGTCAACTTGCTTCTTGTCATAAAGCGTTTTTTACACACCTCGCATTCGTACCTCCTGTCGCCAATATGCATTTTTACGTGCATCACGAGGTTGTTCTTCTGTGTGAAGCTTTTCGAACAGATTTCGCAGGTGTGCGGCTTGATTCCTCTGTGAGCCTTCTCGTGGCGATCCAAATCTGCTTTTCGGTAAAAGGACGAACCGCATTCTGTACAGTTGAAATTTTTTATACCTGGAAAAGAGGATAGATAGATAGATAAAGTATCAGCCTATAAACTGTCCCACTGCAGGGCAAAGGCCTCCATCATAGAAATCAAGTTATCGCTACTATGATGGGATTAGGCTTAATCACCACGCTTGCCAAATGCGGATTGGTGATCACAAACCCGAGCTATGTCCGAAAAATTCGAAACATACTTTTTTCGCTCGACCCGGGAATCGAACCCAGGACCCTGGCCCAGATCATGGCCCGGTACTTAAACCACTAGACCAACAGGGTGTCATAGATAAATAGATACACTTTATTGCACAAAATTTACAGATCTTAGCCTAAGTTATTATACTAAAACAATGTAGGCGGTCTTATCGCTAATAGCGATCTCTTGCAGACAACCTCAGGGTAGAGGAAAAGTATAGCGAATTAAGAAAAGGGGTAAGGCAGTGCAAGTCAGAAAAAGAGAAAAAAAAAAGACATTGTATAAATACGAGTATGGTATATACATACATACATTATATTAAATAAATATATACTAGCTATAAATACTAATACATACTAATAATAATTTATAAGATTTTATAAATAGTAAAAATTTACAATTTTCCCAAGGCCATATCATCATCATCATTTTAGCTAAGAATAATAATAAATATTTCACAACATCACATACATTGATCTGACTCCGAGATAGGTAGCTCAAGCACCTGTGTTACGGATATCAGAATCAACAGTGGTATTACAACTATATACACAATAATACTTTTCTTTTGTAAATATATACTTATAATACATAGAAAACACCCAGACTAATACAAACAGACATGTTCATGCACACAAATCGAATCGCAACCCTTGGACCAAAGGCGGCGTTCACTACCACTGTTCCAATCGGGTCGTCATATTAGACGTCCACATGCTGGACATAGGCCTCCCCCAATTTTCTCCACAAAGATCGGTCCTGTGCCTATTAAGGAGGCTCAAAGTTACCCAGAGAGCAATGGAGAGGGCTATGCTCGGAGTCTCCTTGTCACGGGGGTACTAAGACCGCCAACTTCCAGACTCCGTGCTGACACTAAGAATTTCTTACCAAAAACTTAGGCATGTACACACTTTTTGGCCTGACCCCTGGACCTCTTGCGCAGCCGTCGCTTTAAGTGGATCCACCAGTACCCACTGTGCCTTCGAGGCAGTAACCACAACATTTCAGAAACAGTATCAGAAATGATGAGATCCTCAGGAGAACTATGGTCGCAGACATAGCCGAAAGGATTGGATGCCGAAAGGATTGGATGCCTCACGTGGCAATGGGCAGGGCACATAGCGAGGAGAACAGACGGCCGTTGGGGCGGAAAGGTCCTCGAGTGGAGGCCGCGTACAGGAAGTCGCAGCCGTAGCAGGCTCCCCACGAGGAGAACCGACGGTCTGGTGAAGGTCAGGGGAATCCATTGGATGCGGGCGGCACAGGACCGCCGCCCTTTTAAATGTGGGAGAGCCACGCTTAGGCATAAATGGGCCGGCTCGACCGGAGTGAAGCAGCGCCTGCGCTGTGTTTCGCCGTGTGAGTGAGGTTACCGGAGGCCCAATGGAGGGGGAAGGGGAAATGGCAGCGCACTTGTGACTCCACTGGTGTTGCGGGTGTCCATGGGCGGCGGAATTGCTTACCATCAGGTGAACCGTCTGCTCGCCTGTCATATAAAAAAAACAACGCCGGACAAATACTGCCAAAATCCGGGACATTTGGGCAGAATATGGTTTTTTCCCCGGATGCCCGTGAATTCCTTGAGAAATACAATATGGATTCCTTCAAACGAAGCGTGAAGAAGCAAGATCGTCCAACGGAGGTGATGCCTGACATCGCTTCCGTTGTAATTGCAACGTGGCTCTTGCTTAGCATCAGGCTGAGGAGAGCCAATATACTGTCACATAAAAAAATAGGACTGTTTTTTGCCCTCAGACCATGGAGTAGTTTCAGAGATGTTTGGCGACTGGAACAGGCAAGGCAGGCAATATTCCCTGCATTGGGACGGATTTTACAATAGGGAATTCTCCTATTTTTTCAAATATTTTTTATAATGCTCATATATATCAGATAATCAAGCATTATTTTTATTTCTACAGAAATGTTATAAAAAAATTATCAAAAATTTGACGTAAAATATACGCGCTAAAACACCGACCGCCATGATTGTGACGGCGCATGACGTCACTATAACTAAATCAAAGGGCATTGAACTAAAATTGAGAAATGTCAAAATGCTAAAGTTTGTCTTGTAGGCACACAGGATCGAAATACACAATATATAATATATGTTTTAGTAATGCCGTGTGGTCCCGGCAGAGTAGAATAGGCCACCCTCATTCTTACCGAGGTGTCGTAAAAGGCCACTAAGGTAAAGCTGCTGGCATGATCATCAGCACCCAGAGAAGGAAAACTCTGCATTTATATCAAAACCCTCGCCAACCCGTCAGCCAAGCCTGGTGAGTATGGCAATTACCCCTCATGTGATTGAGGGAGGCCCGTGCCCCAGCAGTGGGGACTTAAATGGGCTGATGATGATGATGATGAATGTAAATACATTATACTTACATAACTGTTTTGATATTTCTGCATTCGGCAGAAAAAAAGTCGGTATTACACGCAAAGAACTTGGCAATCATTACCGCATCTATTTTCGGGAGATTAGTACTTTCGGCTTTACAAAACCGACGTCCATTTTTAGTAACGTAAATACTAAATCTTTAAATATAAGCTTCAAAACACATCAAAACCAATAAAAATATAAAATTTCGATGAACGTTGTAGGTAAGTAAACAAAGATGTCAAAAAGATGTTTTAGTATAATGACGTCACATCATGGCGGTCGGCGTTTGACATCACGTGACATGGGGAGTCGGTTATATTGTACTGGTTTTCAGTTTTATCAAAATATCTCGTTTCTATATAAATGAAAACAAACTATTTATCTGATACCACATAGCTTGGAATCTTTTTTAACTTATACAGCAAAATCAACACCATAGTCTTAACCGTTCTCTTAAAATACGAGGTTTTCTAGAAGCTTTCTTTCGGTACAATTAAGCCGACTCGTTCGGTTAATCGTACCACCGGTCTGGCAAATTGTACCAACAAAAGATAAGGGACTCATAGTCATCATTAACGATGAATTCACACATACACATTATTATAAATTATTTTTAATTAGCTTATATTTCTTTAAATAGTAACATTCTTATGTACCTATATGAAAATAATAAAATAAAATTACCAAAAACCGAACGAAATTAAATATTTAGCAGACTTAAATCTCTTAAATATAAAGTTGTACGATTAGGTTTTAGTAGAAAATAATTTGCATATTATTATAAGCACTATTTTTGTTAATCAATAAATTATTATTAATTTTAACTGAGATGATCAAATCCTTTAGGAAGTTTTTAGGGTTCCGTAGCCAAAATGGCAAAAACGGAACCCTTATAGTTTCGTCATGTCCGTCTGTCCGTCTGTCCGTCTGTCACAGCCGATTTACTCGGAAACTATAAGTACTACAGTGATGAAATTTGATGGGAATATGTGTTGTATGAACCGCTACAAAAATATGACACTAAATAGTAAAAAAAAGAATTGGGGGTGGGGCCCCCCATACATGTAACTGAGGGATGAAATTTTTTTTTTCGATGTAAATACCCGTGTGGGGTATCAATGGAAAGGTCTTTTAAAATGATATAAAGTTTTCTAAAAAACATTTTTCTTAAAGTGAACGGTTTTTGAGATATCAGCTCTCAAAGTCGTAAAAAGTATGTCCCCCCCCCCTCTATTTTTATAACTACGGGGTATAAAATTCTAAAAAAAATAGAGGTGATGCATGCTAATTAACTCTTTCAACGATTTTTGGTTTGATCAAAGTATCTCTTATAGTTTTTGAGATAGGTTGATTTAACTGTAATTTTGGACTTTGCTGCTACGGAACCCTTTGTGCGCGAGCCCGACTCGCACTTGGCCGGTTTTTTACATAGTGTGTTTTTAGTTTAAACAATTGTCGCAAATATCAGGATTAGAAGTACAGGTTTCGTGAACCCACCTACCACAACGAACGCACTGAATCCAGTCAACATTCCATCAACACATATTCCACACACACACGTGACGTATAGATATAAATCAAGTGGTTCGGTAAAATGTACCAGTACATTTAAACAAACTACTGGTGGTACATTTTATCGAACTACCCGATTTTAAAAACAAGTGTTTATCAAGAGATAACCTTAAAGTCTAACACCATCATTATAATAGAATTTATAAGGTAATGAACTCTCCATTGTATAAAAAAATATAGCAAACATAAGAATTGCCTTTTAATTGAGAAATATCCTTACGTACTCAACCAAAATATTCCATCAACCACTAACAAAATTTATTTTTCTCGCCCAAACTAAGTACACTTGCCGGACGCCATCACAAAAAGAAATGTAGTAGGGGGCTCTGTCAGCGCATATTTTTGTGTTGCCAGGATAAAAAAATATTGATGTTTAGTAGGAAATTTTGAGGTGGTACAATTTAACAAGCAGTACAATATACCAGACTCTCCCTACAGATACTAAAACCTCAATTTTGATTTTGAAAAATAAAATCTATCTTAGGATTTCATGGGAAAATAACGTTATATTTGCATTTCCCGTGATGAAAACTATACAAGTAATATAATTTCATAATTTATTGTTGATAGATGAAAATGGCCTATTACCTTTGTGGGACAGCTGGTGTATACTAAGATGGCCCAGCTGCGTGTACGTTTTGCCGCACGTGGTACACATGTAGGGACGCTCCCCTGTGTGCGTCCGGGAATGCTTCTTCAACTCATATCCGGTGAGGAATGTCTTCTCGCACACTTCGCAGGCATGGTTCTTCGTGGTGGGAGCTTTTCTTCTACGCTTTCTGGAAATAAATTCATCATTCAGTCATTATTTCTAAACAATAAAACAAACATTTGACGACCCGTTTGGAACAGTGGTAATGAACGCTGCCTTTGGTCCAAGGGTTGAGGGTTCGATCCCCGCACAGTATAAACATTTGTGTGCATGAACATGTCTGTTTGTATTGGTCTGGGTGTTTCTATGTATTATAAGTATGTATTTACAAAAAAAAAAGTATTATATGTATATATTTGTAATCCCACTGTTGGTTCTGATATCCGTAACACAGGTGCTTGAGCTACCTATCTCGGAGTCAGACCAATGTATGTGATGTTGTGAAATATTTATTATTATAAACAGCAAAAAAAATCCCTGTTGGTCTAGTGGTTCAAGTACCGGGCCGTGATCTCGGGGTCTTGGGTTTGAATCCCGAGTCGAGCAAAAAGTATACTTGAGTAATACTTGAACGCTCCCCAATAAATCATGCAGTTCACCCAGCCCCATCTCACTTTTAATTGGCCATGAAAGCATTTATAGTGGCGGGGCTGGGCTGACTTCTATAATCAACCGACCCATCACATACTGTACTGTAAGTGCGGAATGAAAAGTCCACCTTTCATTTCATATCATAAATTGAGCGTGGGAGACCGGAGTGATACCACAGCCTCAGAGTAAACCGGCGTGAAGCAGCACTGTGCTGTGTTTTGCGGCGTGAGTGAGGGTACCGGAGGCCAATAAGGGGGGTTAAAAGGTTGGCAGTGCACTTGTGACTCCACTGGTGTCGCGGGTGTCCATGGGCGGCGGCAATTGCTTACCATCAGGTGATCGGTCTGCTTGTCTGCCACCTAAAGTATCAGGCTATAAACTATCCCACTGCAGGGCAAAAGTCTCCATCATAAAGATCAAGTCATCACTACTATGATGGGATTAGTCTTTATCACCACGCTTGCCTAATGCGGATTGGTGATCGCAAACCCGAGCTATCTTCGAAAAATTAAACCCGCGAACCCAGGACACTGAGATCACCTGCCACCCATCACATAAAAAAAAAATTTTTCACAAAAAAAATCTCGGGTATTTAAAAATCCACATATAGTTACTTCTTTGTTGTTGGTTCCTCTTCTTCATCAGATATTTCGATGACATCACATTTGATCACCACTTCTTCTACTTGCACTTCAACTTGCACCGACTCTGCATTCTGATCGGACATAACTGAAATATAGAAAGAGATATCGTAAAACATAACTTGCAGTAGACTATAGGAACCCAAATGGTTGCCCACAGTATGGGTCCAGGGAAACTTCCTCTGGCGAATGCTTCGGTTGTGAAAGCTCCCATTAAGGTTCACTCCACTTCTATGAATGAATGAATGAATATTTATTTGCTCATAACATGGTATACAGGTTTACATAATATTATAAGTTCTCATGTCTAACAATGTGTCATGCAAATATTTTACTTAGTATAAATGGTAGGTAAATATTTAATTAATTCATCATCATCATCATCGTCAGCCCATTTAAGTCCCCACTGCTGGGGCACGGGCCTCCCTCAATCACATGAGGGGTAATTGCCATACTCACTACGCTTGGCAGACGGATTGGCGAGGGTTTTGATATAAATGCAGAGTTTTCCTTCTCTGGGTGCTGATGATCATGCCAGCAGCTTTACCTTAGTCGCCTTTTACGACACCTCGGTAAGAGTGAGGGTAAGTAAGTAAGTAAGTCTTTATTGTGTATGAAATAAGGTAAGTACATAGCAGGTCTTAATACTAAATTACATTTGATTAAAAGCTCTTATTTCTACTTTTACAAGCGTATACACAAATGATCAATTTTAGTGACCAATACATTTTTATCTGTAGTTAAAATATTCCTGGATGCTGTAGAAACATTTTTCAACTAGCCAGACTTTAACATCCTTTTTAAACTTAGCAAATTTATGTACTTTGAAAGTATCTGGCAAACAGTTATAAATTTTGATACACATTATAAAAGTATTATTAGAAACTAATGTTAATTTTACAGGCGGTTTGTACAGTTTATTTTTATACATAGAGCGAAGATTACGTTTAAATACTTGATATTTTTCTTGAAATAAAGACTTATTCTTATATACAAACCAACAAACATCAAAAATATATAAGCAGGGTAATGTAAGTATATTGTATTGACGAAACAATGGACGACATGAATCTCTTTGCTTTAAATAGAAAATAGCACGGATACATTTTTTTTGCAAAATAAATGCCTTATCTCTATGTACTGAGTTTCCCCAAATCAAAACTCCATATCTCAACAGAGAATTTACATAGCCATTATATGCTGTAATAGCTGCCTCTATTGAAACCAATCGACTTATTTGGTTAAGGGCAAATACAAATCGATTTAATTTAGAGCATATATTGGATATTTGTATTTTCCAGTCACAAAAGCAATCAATTGTTATTCCTAGAAACTTTATATGTTTTACTTCTTCTATAACTTGATCGTTATACGTTATATTAAGATTTTGGATTTTCTTTTTATAAGTACCAAACTGCATATATTTAGTTTTTTTTAATATTGATATTTAAATTGTTACAATTCAACCAGTTAATAGCTTTAGCAAGTGCTTCTGTGATGTTATCTTCGTGTGATTTGATATTTTCACTTTTATCACCTGTGAAGACAATCGTGGTATCATCAGCAAAGAGAAGACATTCATGAGATATATATTTAACCAGGTCGTTAATATCTTAGCAAGAATAATAAAGGACCAAGGATACTTCCCTGCGGCACTCCGAAATTATTTTCTATAAAGGACGATTTGTATATTTCCAAGGATTTGCTTTTACGACAGTATTTCTTAATTTCTACACATTGTTCTCTTTCACTTAGATAGCTTTTTATCCACTGATAGCTTGGACCACGGATTCCATATTTATATAATTTAGCTAGCAAGCGTTCATGGGAGACAAAATCAAAGGCTTTAGTCATATCTAAAAAAATGACAGCAGTTGGAATGTAATTGTCTAAATTGCTGGTAATTATTTTAATTAATTTAAATGTTGCTAATGACGTAGATCTACATTTCCTAAAGCCATTTTGTTTATCATTTATTACATTATTTTTCTCAAAGAAATCCATCATTCTATTAAACATAACTCTCTCAAAAATTTTTGAAAAAATAGGTACTAAAGTTATTGGTCTATAATTATGTAAAGATGTTCTTTCGCCCTTTTTAAATAGAGGTTTAACTACAGATTTTTTCAAAATGTTAGGAAAATTACCTTCTCTTAATTGTAAATTTATCACAAATGTAAGTGGTTCAATCACAGTGTCAATGCTCATCTTGATAATCTCAGTACATATTTCATCATATCCTACAGACTTAGAATTTTTAAGGGATTTGACAATTTTCATTACTTCGTCATTAGTGACAGGATAGAGAAATAAAGTGGGTTCGATAGATTCCACATTTCCTTCTAACGTATTTTTATTAAATCCTGCAGGACAATTTTCAATTACGCTATTTACAAAATACTGATTGAAAAGCTCACAAATAATCTTAGGATCCTTAAATTCATTATTTTCTGTACATATTTTATCTATTGCATCACAATCACAATCTTTTGTATAGTTATTTATAATATTCCAGACGCATTTACATTTATTGTCCATATTATCTATATATTTTAAATTATTATTTCTCTGTGATACTCTAATACATTGTTTTAATACTTGAGAATATTTTTTATAATATTTACTGTACGTGGGTATGTTTCTGCGATATTTTAAATACAATTTCCTTTTTGTATTACAACTTTTTGTAATGCCCTTTGTTAACCAAATTGAATTATTATTCTTAGATTTTGCTTTAACTTTAACAATCGGAAAACATAAGTCATAGAACAACTTATATAGATTGTAAAACTCGTTAAAGGAGTCCTCCGCACTAAAACTATGTTCATATACTTCAGAAAAAGATAATTTCGACAAGCATTTAAAAAAAAGGTTTTTATTTTCACTTGAATAGTCTCTTGCCTATTCTACTCTGCCGGGGACCACACGGCAGTTTAAGAGTCGAGTATGTTTCTAATGTTTCGAACATAGCTCGTGTTTGTGATCACCAATCCGCATTTGGCAAGCGTGGTTACTAAGCCTAATCTTACCATAGTAGCGATAACTTGATTTCTATGATGGAGGCCTTTGCCCTGCAGTGGGTCAGTTTATAGGCTGATACATTACTATGTTTGCTGCCTAAACCTATGGATGAGGTGAAGGAAAACACCAAGATTATTAATTATTACTAGACTACTGAAATCTTGTTCCGTGTACTGTGGGTTCCGAAGCGACAGCTTTGGACCGAATGATCATGACATGCTAGGATTTTTTTATTTTGATATAGGGGCAGACGAGCAGATGTATCACCTGATGATAAGCGATTACCGCTGCCCATGGACACCTGGCACGTCAAAGAAGTCACAGGTGCGCTGCCGGCCTTTAAAAAAGGGAGTGTGCTCTTTTCTTGAAGGTTTGTAGGTTGTATCTCTCCGGAAACACCGCAGGGGATAGTTCATTCCACAGTTTTGTCATACGAGGTATGATGATATTGAATTTATACAATAGACAGGTCTTTGAAAATTAAAAAGTTATTATTTTGCATAAAATCTACAATGTTTAATAAATAGTACACCAGTCTTAAATTTTAAAAATTTAGGTATTTTGTATGTTAAGGTATTTAAATAAAATACAACAGTAAATTTTTAATGCATAATCATTTGTTAGAATCTAAGCAGTCCATCCAGACTTCACACAAAAAATGTTTTAAATTTTAAATGCAATCTTCAATAAACATTCAAAATTGGTTCCAAATAATCAGTTTCTTCTTTCTTTATTTCTTTCAAAGAATAAAAAAATACACAATATTTAAGAAAATTATAAACAATAAACGAAGGAAATGCGGAAGCGTATTCCTTAACCAGTTTCTAAAACCGAAAAAAAAACGCTCCCATGGACCGCTTCAGAATTTTTCTAAAGCCAACCATTTTTTGTTATTGTTTGTTTACGCACAACTTATACTTACTTCTAAAAATTAATTGACGATAACACTAGCACTAAAACTCCTTAACAATACGTCAATATTGCTCTGGATTGCTTAAAATTCCATTTTTTAATTAAAATTTGTAAAAAAAGTCATTAATTTGTGTACACCTGACACTGACAAAACTAGATTGACAGGTCCTTTTTTTAATTTTTTTCGTGCGGCTTTGACAGGTAAAAATGTTACCAAGTTAATATAAAAATTATGTACAGTGAAAATGGAATCAAGTGAGAATTTGAATTAAATTCTTATTACTATATTGTGGTAACAAAAATTATGTGGCTCTAAGTAAGATACATTGCTATAATTTTAATTGTTTTTAATTACATATAAGAATAAAAATAAAAAAACACTTTTCAGCTTTTTAATTTATCCACCGATTTATAATTCGATTTTGACTTTGCAAACTTGATATTTTTGTTTAATTGAAGATGAGGAGCCCAATTCTCGTGCTCGTGATATTTTGAAAACATGGCGGATATCACCTGAAAACCATGAGCCCAATTCTCGTGCTTGTGATATTTATTTTCATACGACATATATCACTAAAACATAGTATTTTTGTATGGTTTTTAGGTGATATCCGCCATGTTTTCAAAATATCACAAGCCCGAGAATAGGGCCCCATACAAAAAAAACTATGTTTTAGTGATGTATGTCGTATGAAAATAAATATCACGAGCACGAGAATTGGGATCGAAGTCGTCTTAGTTTAATACCTTATAATTTATTACACAATTAGTAGAAACTTATAATATTTGGCAACATTATTGTGCGTTTTGTTTCTTCTCGAGTAAAGAGGTTAAAGAGTAAAAAAAAATTAATGTTGTCTTTTCATCAATTTTTTACCGACTTTTAGCGGCTTAATAATTGTCTAAGGGTGAAATCAATAAACCAACAAAATCTTATTATTTTCATTTTAAATTTTCCATTAAACCATATCATTTTTTTAACAACAAACAAAAGAAAACGAAGTCGTTAAATTCCAGAAAAAATCTTTTAAATAATTTATAATGAAAAACGAAGGTAAAATTAAAAACCTATCTTTGAATACACAAGCAATGTGCGACATTCTTAAATAACCCAGCCAAATGGAAAAGGCTGCTTCTTTCTTGGGGTAACCTTGCGTGTTTTTGTCGTATCGATTCAACAGAGTATTTGATAATCGGGTCAGAATGATGTCATGCTCACAGAATAATTTTAAAAGTGACGATACACCATTTCTACATTGAGTTTAGTGAAATAAGCACCGGTTCTGTGATATTCTGTATTGAGGAGTATTTAGTACAAATATTATGACTTACTACGAGCATAGGACAGCGGGTAAGTAAATAAAACCCATTAAGTCCAAATATTAAAGTTTATTTAAAAATTAAAATTCAGCAAAAAATATGTTTGTGTGTTGGTCCGGTTTGTGATTAATTGATACGGTTGTCATGGCAAAACTTAAATAATCAATACAACCATTAGGTATTTTAGATAGTACCTAGTATTTTAATAAACACTTTAAAAAACCTAACGAATAACAAAAAGAATACGTTAAAAATAAAATTTCAAATTTGAAAAGCAGACTATAAAAAAAAATAGACCGCTGTTTGATGACGTCATATTCCATTAGCAGGTGTAAGGTGTGAAAAAGTTAGTGTCATTTTTCAAGAATAAATTATTTGAATAAAAGTAAACAACTCCCTAAGTACTGTGAAACATTTTTTTTAATGTGATGGGTTGGCAGACGAGGAGACGGATCACCTGATGGTAAGAGATTGCCGCCGCCCATTGAGACACCCGCGACACCAGTGGAGTCACAAGATGCGCTGCCAACCTTTAAACTCCCCTTTCCCCCGGAAACATTTTATAAATTATTTTTTTAATAAATATACCTTAAAAAATATTATTATTCTGTATCTCTCCTGCGGGAAATCACGGCACAAAGCCGGTCCTTTTGGAAGGCGTACGCGGGGATACAGATCCAACACGAAGAAGCCCCTTTGAGACACAATAATTTAAGTGGGGATGTATACACCTAGCGGATGCTGTCTTTGTCTGAACTATTGAAGAGATACAGATAATGACAGCTCCCGCCAGGTGCAAGGACTATTATAATAATAATTCGTTTATTTCAAGCAACAAGATACATTTAATAATATTTCATTGGCCCATATAATAAATACCTTACAGTCTAACATACTGTAGGTATGCGTCTATACTCGCCCCCACGAGTGCGAGTATAGACGCAATAGTGTGCGAGCGAGAAGTGATAGATTCGCCGCCATTTCTGATCCCAATAAAAAACACATTTTTTTTTCAAATTACTACGTGCGGTGCGTAGAGTCAGCTGGTAGCCGTCCTCGAAACTTCCGAAAGACGACTCCGTGCGATTATTTCAGATCGTAAATAAATAAATAAATACAATAAATCTTTATGGTAGAAATTGTGGTTTACAAAATATATAGGAGTTAAATTATATAATAGTTCTCACAATTACCTGTTTAGGCATCATCGTCAGCTCATTTAAGTCCCCACTGCTGGGGCACAGGCCTCCCTCAATCACATGAGGGGTAGTTGCCATACTCACCACGCTTGGCAGACGGGTTGGCGAGGGTTTTGATATAAATGCAGAGATTTTCTTCTCTGGGTGCTGATGATCATGCCAGCACCTTTACCTTAGTCGCCTTTTACGACACCTTTTTTTTGTGCCGTGTGGTCCCCGGCAGAGTAGAATAGGCCACCCTCACTGTTTAGGCATACATTACTAAACAATATAATACTATTTACTCAATAATTCTAATCAAATATTGCTTCGACATATCTCCTTCACTTATTATTATTATTGTTAGCCTCCACACTGTCCTACTGCAGGGCAAAAGCCTCCAACGTTTTTCGTCACGAGTTACAGTCGTCCAATCCTTTAGGTGTGCATGAATTCGTCCCTCCATCATTTTCTCGGCCTGTCGCAAGGTCTCTTCTTATTTTTGGGCATCCATTCTGTGGTGACTTTAGCCCAAAAATTATCCGGGATGCGGCAGACGTGACTAGCCCAATCAATTTGAACCAAATAAATATAAATAAATATTTCACAACATCACATACATTGATCTAACTCCGAGATAGGTAGCTCAAGCACCTGTGTTACGGATATCAGAATCAACAGTGGGATTACAAATATATACATATAATACTTTTCTTTTGTAAATACATACTTATAATACATAGATAACAACCAGACCAATACAAACAGACATGTTCATGCACACAAATGTTTGTACTGTGCGGGGATAGAACCCGCAACCCTTGCATCAGAGGCAGCATTCGCTACCACTGTTTAATTCATAATTAAAAATTTGTGAAAAATATCGTAAAGCTTAAATTTACATTTTTATTTTATTTTTATTTATTATTTATTTAGTACAGCTACATAATTCAATCGCAGACTACTTAATTACATACTAATGAAAAATACAATTCTGAAAGTCACGAAAAAAAAATGGCGTACACAACACTTGCCTATGAATTATGAAGAGTTACTTTTTTATTTATTTAAACGATGTAGTGCATTTCAGTGCTCTACTTACTTACCTTTTGCATAAAACGATAACCTACTACTAACCTGGTTACCTACATCGGCATTTTCCTTCTTTTTTTAGGAAAAAAGCGCATCTCGCTATGCCGACTGATACCATGAGCCCAATTCTCGGGTTTGTGATATGTTGAAAACAAGGCGGATATCACCAGGAGCCCAATTCTCGTGCTTGTGATATTTTAAAAACATGGCGGATATCACTCGAAAACCATGAGCCCAATTCTCGTCCTCGTGATATTTATTTTCATACGACATATATCACTAAAACATAGTTTTTTTGAATATTTTTACGTGATATCCGCCATGTTTTCAAAATATCACGAGCCCGTGAAATTGGGCTCCATGACCCCAATTCCGGGTATTTCGATATAAAAAAAACATGGCGGATATCACCTGAAAACCATACAAAAAAACTATGTTTTGGTGATATATATCGTATGATGACAAAATATCACGTCCCGAGAATTGGGCTCCATACAAAAAAAACTATGTTTTAGTGATATATGTCGTATGAAAATAAATGTCACGAGCACGAAAATTGGGCTCCAGAAAACCATACAAAAAACTATGTTTTAGTGATATATGTCGTATGAAAATAAATGTCACGAGCTCGAGAATTGAGCTCCACCTTATTCCTTTTTATTTGAGCAACCTGGTTTAAAAAAAGGCCTAAACACAGGAAACATAGATTAAAAAATTGAGTTCACTCCGCGTGCAAATTTATTTTTAAACTTTCAACGTTTCGTTATTACATCGTAACCATTGCTCTTTCTACAAAACGCAGATGTAGGTCATGTGAATCAAAACAGCGATGTATGACTATTTTGTATGTTGCAAGTGATGAATCTCGAGTCGGGAGCCTTGACCCAATACGTAAATGGTTAGCAGTATGTTTTGTTTACGTATACAGTTGCCGAAATAGTCGTCTGGAGATTGCAACATTGGGGTTAATGTACGACTATAATATAATGTACAGACAAGCGGTAACTACTATCTGTCAAAATTCCTCAATTGATATTGAAACGAACGTGTTTGACATTATGGTGAGAATCGACTGACGAGATTTGGCAGTTTTTTATACTTTAACTTGCGGCTGTACGTACCTAAGTATGACTCCATTTAGAAGACAAGAAAAAAACATCATACTTAATTTATTTTTACTAACCAACTTTAACCGCCTTGGGTCATACACACAAACATTTTACTCTACGCACTAGACTTGTTTAACTTTTTACTGAAACGACTCAGTGATCCGACTCAGGCAAATGATACACTGTTCCGAATCTCTAATGTTCGCTCTGAATGTAGGTATGTACCTATCATTCGATTCAAGGATCTCAAGTCTGAGTGAACCGAATGACCCGAATGAGCTGAATGATCCGAGTGAGCCGAATGAACCGGGGGCCCAATGGGGGGAAGGGGAAAAGGTTGGCAGCGCACGTGTGACTCTACTGGTGTTGCGGGTGTCCATGGGCGGCGGAATTGCTTACCATCAGGTGATCCGTCTGCTCGTCTGCCGCCTCTCATATAAAAAAAAACCGAATAATACCTACGAAAGAGCTGAATGATTCGAGTTAGCCGAATGATCCAAATTCAGAGCGAAATTCAGAGCGAAAGAGTAAGCTGTGGGCTATCCGGGGTGAATAGGTAACCGTCTTTCCATGTATTATGCAGAGATAGGTAGGTATTTACATGGGGATCGATTATTCATTCGTAACAAAATCAATTAATCATGGATCTATCTGAGAGTTGATGTTCCAAATGATTCAAATGAAGCGTTTCGCTGCTCCGCATCTTTGCACTGATCCAGATGCAAATGTTCCAATTCTTTAAAAGATACGTTTTTGTCAGATCTACTATGAATGCATACACATTTTACCATCACGTAAATAGGCGACATTTTTTTTATTGCTTCAAATAGGCAGACGAGCTTGCGGCCCATCTGATGGTAAACCTCCGCTCATAGACATCAACAATGCCGGAGCACAGTCATGCCGCTGCCTACCGTGAATGAAGAACCCTTTTCAAACCTCGTTTAAAAAAGGACATGTCGTAGCGATCAGGGAACACCGCGGCTGGACGCTGATTCCAGAGTTAAAATGAGCGCTGGAAACGGAGCGTTCTAGAAGGGGTTGGTTCCAGATAGTATTGGTGGGTAGTCCTTATCTCCCAGTCCCATTTCAGACAACCTTCGGGAAGGGTAAGGTAATAATGACCTCTTTAAATGTTAGCGTTAAATTAAATTTAAATAAAAAACAAGCTAAGCCGTAGTTTTGTGAATATTTCTTAGAAAATTAGCATCTCATTTTAAAAAAAAAACTGGTTCGGTTAGTCTCGAAAGTCGTCGTAAATCTTACACATTAAAATTACATCATTTTATCAAGATACTTTTGTTCTTCAATGGCTATTCAGTTGTATTTTAAAAAGAAAAATGATATGTGCGCTTACTCTAACAGATATCCGCATCGCTTGGTGGTGCTATCTTGTTCAACAACGAGCTACCAAAAAAAAAATGTCTTTATATATCTGTCAAACTATACAATAAGTTGCCAGATGCATTAAGGTGACGGGTAAGGCACACTAGCGACGCGAATCGATTTTAATTTTTAGCTACTAAACCGGATCTATTTTAAACAATTTCGGGGTAACATATCTCGGCAAACACTCTTACCATTTATTAAATAACCATCCACATATGTTGGGTCCGTTTTTATACCCAAAAAAATTATTCACGCTAAAAGTGGCCGCTTTTGGCGG
The DNA here is from genome assembly GCA_019059595.1 of Marasmia exigua. NCBI lineage: Eukaryota > Metazoa > Arthropoda > Insecta > Lepidoptera > Crambidae > Marasmia > Marasmia exigua. Next base: position 68,935 of record JADPWL010003233.1, on the reverse strand, counting down.
TAATCAATTTTTCGCGTACGCGTTGGGTCCAAAATTTGTGCACGGTTATTTGATAAATAGTATAAGTATTTGCCGAGAGGTTGTAACCCCGGGATTGTTTAAAATGTTAAAATGTCACCTTAAATGAGAGAATCTAAGCGATAATTTTATGTAACTACTGTAACCATATTTACCGCAATGATTTCTGATTCTGATATAACGGCCTATGACTCAATATAGTAATAGGTATAATAAGAAATATCATTGACCGTAAATATACCGAGTTTTTGCCGATATTTTATATTAACTGCCTCGGTGCTTGCTGTTCCACATCTCAGACTTCATAAGATTGGTAATTCATTCGTAGGAATGAGTATTAAAATATTTAATAAGTTACCACAAAAGCTTGTTGACCAATGCCTATATTTAAAACACATGTTAAAAATTATTTAATGGCAAAAGCCTATTATACAGTTAATGATTACTTAAGTGACAAGAATTTGTGGAAATGATAAACTGTTCGCCTACACCCATGATACAGTACCTACTTAAAAAAATTTGGTGATTAAAAAGAGTAACTGGCGAGTTTCTTGCCGGATCTTCTCGTCAGAATCAACTTTCCGATTCCGGTGGTAGAATCACATTATATTTATTCATTTCTTAGTATATTTTTCGTATCAACATATATGTTTAATTACATGTATAATATACATAGATATATTTTATATTTTTCATGTATGACGATTTGTAAGAGCTGTGTATAAGCCTATGTAAATAAAGTACTTTTGAATTTTATTTTTTAATTTTGGTGGCGTAAAGGTTAGTGGGTCTCACTATAAAGCGACAGCTGCGCAAGAGGTCCCACTTTCGTTCCCTGGGTCGGGCCAAAAATTTGTACCTAAGTTTTCGGTTACAAATTCTTAGTGTTAGCCCGCAGTCTGGCAGTAGGCGATCTTGTACACCCGTGCCTCGGAAAGCACGTTAAGGCGACGGGTAAGGCACACTAGGCGACGCCAATCGATTTTAATTTTTATCTAGTAAACCGGATCTATTTAAAACAATTTCGGGGTTACAACTTCTCGGCAAACACTCATACTATTTATTAAATAACCATGCACAAATGTTGGGTCCGTGCACAAACGCAAAAAAATTTTTCGCGTACGCGTTAGACCCAACGCATTTGTGCGTGGTTATTTAATAAATAGTATAAGTGTTCGCCGAGAGGTTGTAACACCGAAATTGTTTAAAATAGATCCGATTTAGTAGCTAAAATTTAAAATCGATTGGCGTCGCTAGTGCCGGAAATCGGAACTGACTCGACGGGCTAGCACGACCCGCTTTTTATACTCGCGCTGTCCATTAGTGCGAACTTTCTCGAGTAGAAGTTTCTCGAAATCGAAATTTCTAGATTATTGTTAACTAGACATTTCGAGTCAAAGCTTCTCGATCTTTCGACCGCATACTGCGACTAGGGTATCTGGAGATCAGTAGATTTTCCCAGAACGTTCGACATTACTCAATTTCTTTCTACTACGTTCTAGAATATTTTTTTTTATATGAGAGGTGGCAGACGAGCAGATGGATCACCTGATGGTAAGCAATTCCGCCGCCCATGGACACCCGCAACACCAGTGGAGTCACAAGTGCGCTGCCAACCTTTTCCCCTTCCCCCCATTGGGCCTCCGGTAACCTCTCACACGGCGAAACACAGCGCAGGCGCTGCTTCACGCCAGTCTTCTGTGAGGCAGTGGTATCACTCCGGTCGAGCCGGCCCATTCATGCTTAAGCGTGGCTCTCCCACATTTCGATTCAACGGGTAGAATGTTCGGTCGACTGTGCATATGAGACATGGAGCACACGGAACAAGCTTGCATTCCAATATCTCATACATACTACCTGTGCGGATAAAGAATGGGATCAGAAATCGCAGCGCATCTATTCACTTCTCGCTCGCATACTATTTGCGTCTATACTCGCACTCGTGGGGTGTGAGTACAGACGCAAATAGTGTGCGAGCGAGAAGTGAATAGATGCGCCGCCATTTCTGATCCCATTCTTTATCCGCACAGGTTGTACCTACCACAGATTCCGTGCTAAATAAGTAGCTTAAGCAATTTTATTTACAGGCATCGCCCCGCCTCCAGCTCTCACCAACCAGCTCCGCCTGTACCATGTGGACATGAACCCGTACGGCCACCGGGTGCTGCTCATCCTGGAGGCCAAGCGAGTGAAGTACGAGATCTACAGGCTGGACCCGCTGAGGTTGCCGGAGTGGTTCCGGGTGAAGAATCCTAGATGTGAGTGTACTTAATCTCTTCATCATCATCATCAGCCCATTTAACTCCCCACTGCTGGGGCACGGGCCTCCCTCAATCACATGAGGGGTAATTGCCATAACTCATCACGCTTGGCAGACGGGTTGGCGCGGGTTTTGATATAAATGCAGAGTTTTCCTTCTCTGGGTGCTGATGATCATGCCAGCCGCTTTACCTTAGTCGCCTTTTACGACACCTCGGTAAGAGTGAGGGTGGCCTATTCTACTCTGCCGGGACCACACGGCTGGAATCTCTTCATAGTATATAACAAAGTCTCTTTCGCTTTCTGTCCCTATGTACGATCAGCATCAAAAGTAGCTTAACTCTTTAGTACCATGTCAAAGTAACCGTTCTGCCTATTATAGTCAGTTTCTAAGGGGTACGTACAAAGACGACTGACCGGATAGCGCAATTGGTAGTGACCCTGCCTCTTACGCCAAAGGTCGTGGGTTCGATCCCCAACCTGGACAAACATTCGTGCGATGAACACTTGTGTTTGTTCAGTGTCTGGGTGTAATATATGTATTTAAGTATATATTTGTGTTCCTCTGTTGTCTGATATCTGCAACACAAGTGCTTACGCTACTTAGTACGGAATCAGGTCTTACTAAAAATAAAAAAAAACGTTTTTTTTTTCTTTTTTTTTATATTTAAAAAAAAACAAAAAATGTTACTTGGTGATGGATCTTATGCAGGTAATAACCGAAGCATGCCCGGCCATTACCTGCACAATGCGGAAGTAGACGACGGCGTGAGCACGCTCAAGCCACCAGGTCGTCCCTCCCGTCCATCACCAGGGCGAGCACATTATGCGTTTTGCGGATAGGCGTTAGGAGGACACGCCCTGTGGCTAGGGGCGTTTAAGAATACTGCCAAGGTTTTCCCGGCCTGTCTTAAGAGGCGACTAAACGGGCTTTCGGTACTCCGCTTTCGTGAGCGTATCCACTGCTGGGGAGTGGCTTGCTCAGCATACGACTCCGCGGGGGACGACGACATTACAGGGTGTCCTGGTAGGTCTTACAGCGTTGAAGGGCTGTATTGCGCCAGATAGGGGTGAAGCGGCGAGCGTGATTAGCGGTACGGTCTAGTCCCGGCTGTGGGGTTTCCGACCGCGATTGCGCGGAGATGGACACCCCAGGGGTTTTAATTAGGGTTTGAGTCCCACACACCACGCATGTAGCAAGGTCACGGCCATGATGGTTTCCCCTGGGAAAATAAAATAAAAAAGGCGTTAGGAGGACCTAAGGGGCCTCCTACCGCACGGCATCCAGCTTGACGATCTCATTCCTTCCCCAATATTGGCCAGTAATTTTATTTTATCTTCGTTTCAGTAAAAATCCCAGTCCTGGAGATCCCCACAGACCACGGCGACAAGTACCTGTTCGAGAGCGTGGTCATCTGCGACTACCTGGACGAGAAGTACCCCAGGAACCCTTTACATGCGACGGATCCCTACGTGAAGGCTCAGGATAGGCTGCTCATTGAGAGGTTTAATGAGGTAGGTTTTTTTTTATATGAGAGGTGGCAGACGAGCAGACGGATCACCTGATGGTAAGCAATTCCGCCGCCCATGGACACCCGCAACTCCAGTGGAGTCACATGTGCGCTGCCAACCTTTTCCCCTTCCCCCCCATTGGGCCTCCGGTAACCTCACTTACACGGCGAAACACAGCGTAGGCGCTGCTTCACGCCGGTCTTCTGTGAGGCAGTGGTATCACTCCGGTCGAGCCGGCCCTGCCTAAGCGTGGCTCTCCCACATTTATATATATATCAGGTATAGAAATTCACCAATAACGTTCTGTTGGTATCCGTGACCTCGGGGTCCTGAGTTAAATTTTCGATGTGTCTCGGCTCGATAAAAAAGTATGTTTCGAATTTTTCGAACATAGCTCGGGTTTGTGATTACCAATTCGCATTAGGCAAATGTGGTGATTAAGCCTAATCCCGTCATAGTAGCGATGACTTGATTTCCTTGTTGGAGGCCTTTGCCCTCAGTGGGACAGTATAATAGCCTGTATTTAAATAAATAAATAAATATTATAAATAATAATATACATCTCTCCTCAGGTAAAAAAAGTTCCGAACGGATCGTAAAGTAAACGACCCGTTTAGAACTTTTACTAAAGAAAAGTATTCTGATATCCGTAACACAGGTGCTTGAGCTACCTATCTCGGAGTCAGATCAATGTATAAGTATGTTATGAAATATGTAATATTTACTCTTTTTTTTTAATCTCCTATTCGCCACAATTTTATCAATATAAATGGTTTTGCGGCGCTAGTATAGGATGTCGCCTTAAGTATACCTTCTAAAGGGAAGCTCAGAAAAACCACTTTTAACAATTAAAAACGTTTATTCACCGAGAACCATACATAAGCAGTACACGGAAAAATAAGAGAGAGAGGGAAGATACAAATGTCATTGTCAAGTACAATATGACGAGAATTTACTATAGCAAAGGAATTGCGTTTTGAAATGCCTAACACTTCCCTTACAATAACAATATCATTTTATTAATTCATCAGACATTTAAAAAGATATTTATTGTTTCCTATAAGAAGAACGCCCAGTTGTTCTAGTGGCTTAAGTACTGGACCGTGATCTCGGGGTCCTGGGTTCGATCCCCAGGTCGAGCGAAAAGTATGTTCGAATTTTTCGAACATAGCTCGGGTTTGTGATCACTAATCCGCATTAGGCAAGCGTGGTGATTAAGCCTAATCCCGTCATAGTAGCGATGACTTGATTTCTATGATGGAGGCCTTTGCCCTGCAGTGGGATAGTATATAGGCTGATACTAACTAGGCTCTAAAAGTTTACAACCACTTGCCAAATCATTTAAAGACCCTACAAGGCATAAAGTTCGAAAATGATCTAAAGTCATTTTTAATGGGCAAAACATATTAAACGATGAAAGAATATTTTGATGACAAATTTTAACTTTATTCTTGACATGACTGAATTCCTATTAATTTTTATTGCTTTTGTTAAATTAATTACTATATTATTATTGTATTATTATAGTATAGTTTGGAGTGCTTCGACGACCCGTTTGGAACAGTGGTAGTGAACGCTGCCTTTGGTCCAAGGGTTGCGGTTTCGATCCCCGCACAGTACAAACATTTGTGTGCATGAACATCTGTGTTTGTATTGGTCTGGGTGATTTATATGTATTATAAGTATGTATTTACAAAAGAAAAGTATTATATGTATATATTTGTAACCCCACTGTTGATTATGATATCCGTAACACAGGTGCTTGAGCTACCTATCTCGGAGTCAGATCAATGTATAAGTATGTTGTGAAATATGTAATATTTACTCTTTTTTTTTAATCTCCTATTCGCCACAATTTTATCAATATAAATGGTTTTGCGGCGCTAGTATAGGATGTCGCCTTAAATATACCTTCTAAAGGAAGCTCAGAAAAACCACTTTTAACAATTAAAAACGTTTATTCACCGAGACCATACATAAGCAGTACACGGAAAAATAAGAGAGAGAGGGAAGATACAAATGTCATTGTCAAGTACAATATGACGAGAATTTACTATAGCAAAGGAATTGCGTTTTGAAATGCCTAACACTTCCCTACAATAACAATATCATTTTATTAATTCATCAGACATTTAAAAAGATATTTATTGTTTCCTATAAGAAGAACGCCCAGTTGTTCTAGTGGCTTAAGTACTGGACCGTGATCTCGGGGTCCTGGTTCGATCCCCAGGTCGAGCGAAAAGTATGTTCGAATTTTTCGAACATAGCTCGGGTTTGTGATCACCAATCCGCATTAGGCAAGCGTGGTGATTAAGCCTAATCCGTCATAGTAGCGATGACTTGATTTCTATGATGGAGGCCTTTGCCCTGCAGTGGGATAGTATATAGGCTGATACTAACTAGGCTCTAAAAGTTTACAACCACTTGCCAAATATTAAAGAACTACAGGCATAAAGTGCGAACTGATCTAAAGTCATTTTAATGGGCAAAACATATTATCCGATGAAAGAATATTTTGATGACAAATTTTTAACTTTTTCTTGACATGACTGAATTTCCTATTAATTTTTATTGCTTTTGTTAAATTAATTACTATATTATTATTGTATTATTATAGTATAGTTTGGAGTGCTTCGACGACCCGTTTGGAACAGTGGTAGTGAACGCTGCCTTTGGTCCAAGGGTTTGCGGTTTCGATCCCCGCACAGTACAAACATTTGTGTGCATGAACATCTGTGTTTGTATTGGTCTGGGTGATTTATATGTATTATAAGTATGTATTTACAAAAGAAAAGTATTATATGTATATATTTGTAATCCCACTGTTGATTCTGATATCCGTAACACAGGTGCTTGAGCTACCTATCTCGGAGTCAGATCAATGTATAAGTATGTTGTGAAATATGTAATATTTACTCTTTTTTTTTAATCTCCTATTCGCCACAATTTTATCAATATAAATGGTTTTGCGGCGCTAGTATCGGATGTCGCCTTAAATATACCTTCTAAAGGGAAGCTCAGAAAAACCACTTTTAACAATTAAAAACGTTTATTCACCGAGAACCATACATAAGCAGTACACGGAAAAATAAGAGAGAGAGGGAAGATACAAATGTCATTGTCAAGTACAATATGACGAGAATTTACTATAGCAAAGGAATTGCGTTTTGAAATGCCTAACACTTCCCTTACAATAGCAATATCATTTTATTAATTCGTCAGACATTTAAAAATATATTTATTGTTTCCTATAAGAAGAACGCCCTGTTGGTCTAGTGGCTTAAGTACTGGACCGTGATCTCGGGGTCCTGGGTTCGATCCCAAGGTCGAGCGAAAAGTATGTTCGAATTTTTCGAACATAGCTCGGGTTTGTGATCACCAATCCGCATTAGGCAAGCGTGGTGATTAAGCCTAATCCCATCATAGTAGCGATGACTTGATTTCTATGATGGAGGCCTTACCCTGCAGTGGGATAGTATATAGGCTGATACTAACTAGGCTCTAAAAGTTTACAACCACAAGGCATAAAGTTCGAAAATGATCTAAAGTCATTTTTAATGGGCAAAACATATTATACGATGAAAGAATATTTTGATGTCAAATTTTGACTTTATCCTTGACATGACTGAATTCATATTAATTTTTATTGCTTTTGTTAAATTAATTACTATATTATTATTGTATTATTATAGTATAGTTGGGAGTGCTTCGACGACCCGTTTGGAACAGTGGCAGTGAACGCTGCCTTTGGTCCATGGGTTGCGGGTTCGATCCCCGCACAGTACAAACATTTGTGTGCATGAACATGTCTGTTAGTATTGGTCTGGGTGATTTATATGTATTATAAGTATGTATTTACAAAAGAAAAGTATTATATGTATATATTTGTAATCCCACTGTTGATTCTGATATCCGTAACACAGGTGCTTGAGCTACCTATCTCGGAGTCAGATCAATGTATGTGATGTTGTGAAATATATATATTTATAGTAAATTGTATCTAATTAATTTTAAATTAAAGTAACTATTTTTATTTTAATCTTTGAAGTAATATGTAATTTTTTTGTTATTTACTATGCTGTGCTCTTACAGGGTTTATGTGTGGATATGTTTTATTTAAGATCAACTTGTACCATTTATTTTATTGTTTATAATAGGCAGACGAGCTTGCGGCCCATCTGATGGTAATCGGTAACCGCCGCTCATAGACAATGCCGAAGCACAGTTACGCCGCTGCCTACCGTGAAAGAAGAACTCTTTTCAAACCTCGTTTAAAAATGACATGTCATAGCGATCAGGGAACACCGCGGCTGGAAGCTCATTCCAGAGTTTACGGGACATAGAGCAATAAATATTACACTAGTCAACAAATTTTTAACTTTTTTTCGCAACAAATAACAGAGGTCCATAATTTTACTAAATTGCACTCTCTGATAATGAATCTGTTTTCAAAATTTTGATACCTCGTCTAGTATTTGATTTATAGAGAGTCAAATATCTCGAAATTTGGTTTTAGGTTCTTTTTCATTGGCAATTTCAAAACAAGTACAAGCACTTTAAAAAAATGTTTTCGGCATATCAGTAAAGCTCATTTTCTCAATTATATATATATATATCAATAAGATTTATTTTGTAGTCTTTAATCTATATTGAGTAATATTCATATCAACATCCGTGTACTTATAGCGCATACAAATCATCACTTAATTCTTGTAATGGAAAAAACATAAGATAGCTGTAGCGTTGCAGGGAAATCAGGTAAAATTATAAATTAAAAAGCATTTCATAATTTGGGGTTTTTATTTTCAAAATATCTATTGAAATATGTTACATCCCAATTGATACACATTTAAATAATCCAAAAAAAACACCAAGTGCCACTTTTCAGATTTTCAACCCTCTGTAACTTAATAACTTGACGTGATATGAAAATTCTGATAACAGATCTAGATTCAGCATATTAAGCTCTTCATATTTATCATATTTTTATTCAGGTTGTGTTTTCTTGTTGACTTGTGTTATCTATGAATATAAGTAGGTACTTGATTATCAGGGATATTGCAACCTCTGAACACTCCTCGGATATTAACGGTATCGGTTGTTGTTCCAGTTAATAAAGGGCAGTTTGGAGTGCTTCGACACAAACTTCGCGTTCGGAAGCGAGCAGATAATACAAACATTAGATATATTCGAGAAGGAATTAGCTTTGAGAGGTGAGTCTGTGATATTAAGTTTAAATTATGTTTCTGAACGCATCTTGTTCTAGTGTTAAGGCGGGCTTGTCAACTTGACAGCTGTCATTCATGTAAGAGATAATCTACACTAATATTATAAAGAGGAAATATTTGTATTTTTGTAATGAATAAACTCAAAAACTACTGGACCGATTGCAATAATTTTTACACCATTAGAAAGCTGCATTATTCAGAAGTAACATAGGCTATATTTTATCTCGGTATGGGAAGTAGTTCCCTCGGGACGCCGGTGAAACCGCGTGAAACAGCTAGTTCAACAATAAACCCTCCAGTTCGGTTACTTACTAAATATATCTTTTATTTATAATAAATAATAAAGAGTCAATTGTATGTTAATTAGCTTTCCACTTTCAAGTGGCAAACCACCTTATTACACAACGTGATCAAAAGGTGACTCTTTACAACCTGTGCGGATAAAGAATGGGATCAGAAGTGGCGGCGCATCTATTCACTTCTCGCTCGCACACTATTTGTGTCTATACTCGCACTCGTGGGGTGCAAGTATAGACGCAAATAGTGTGCGAGCGAGAAGTGAATAGATGCGCCGCCATTTCTGATCCCATTCTTTATCCGCCCAGGTTGTACTTATTTAGGTGTAGGTAACTCTTTACTGTAACGACTCAGCCAAATAATGCTGATGCTTGACTGACCGGATGGCGCAACGAATAGGTACGTGGGATATGTGATATTGTCTTCCACACTTTTCCAAAAAAGTCCGATAGTCATAGTCTTAACACTAGAAATAAACATAGGCTTGCCGTCCCGGTTCTCAGACTTCATAAAATCGGTAATTCATTTGTTGGCTTAAGTATTAAGATATTTAATAAGATACCACAAAATGTCATTAACCTATCACTGGATAAGTTTAAGTCTCATATCAAAACCTACCTAATGAAGAAAGGTTACTATAGTGTACAAGACTATTTAAATGATAAGGATTCTTGGTCATGTTAATTGATTAATCTTTTGAGTGGTTATTCATAGTAGTCTATTAACCTTCATAATTGTATTTTTTTCTCTTCTCAACTGAAACTCTGTAACATCATCAATATTTGAAAAGAGTAACTAGTGAGTTTCTTGCTGGTGTCTTCTCAGTAGAAATCGACATTCCGAACCAGTGGTAGATATTATGTACCTATTTTGACATTCATAAGTGTTCTGTGTGGACCTAAATTGAATAAAGATTTTTTTTATCTTTTTTTCATTACCTTTTTTTTCATTTATCACATTTATTTTTTACTTTACTTCATCGTTCGGATACTTGACAGATGCATTCCTTAACACTATTATATGCTACCAATTGAGTTGCGGGTCTGCTTACTTCTGATATTGTCAGTTTGGAACTGGTGCGTGGCTCCTAAAGTGGGTCCCGCTGAAAATCAGCGCCCTGGCCGATCAGATCAGGAAGACCAGGGTAATATGCTGAGCGGGCGCCTATTTGGCAGTAATGAGTTATAAGTTTCATATCTTGTACTGTATTGTATTTATCCGATCCTTTTATTTTGCATGTTAAGCTTGTATCTTTATTTTGCCAAATAAATTATTACTTTACTTCACTTCACTTCATTTCACTTCACTTCACTTCACTTCACTTCACTTCACTTCACTTTACTTCACTTCACTTCACTTCACTTCACTCCACTTCACTCCAAATCCTGCAACCCAAGTTATTTTTTTTATGCTAGAGGCCGATAAACGTGCAAGCGACTCATCTGATGGAAAGTATTCAACGCCTCCTATGAACATGCGCGAAATCAGTGTACTTTATAATAAAAAGTACACTCTTCTATTGAAGGTCCCTAAGTCGTAGCCGCCGGGAAATACTCCCGCAGCCAAACCGGTCCACAGAACTGAGGTGGTAGAAAGTTCGGCGGGAAACGCACAGTATTAGACCGCCATCCATCGAGATGATGAGGATGGAATGACAATCGCTTGTGAGTGATTCGATGTAAGAATTCAGCTGCAGGGGGTAGATCAAACAGTTCCTCAGAGCACTTCCATGATAGGAGCGGTATATGATAGACTTGTCAAGGATTTTCCAATTTTCAAGTATGTCTTTTTTTACTTGTTCCTTGACTTGTTCCCAGGGACAAACTACTTCGGCGGCAACCGACCAGGGATGCTGGACTACATGGTGTGGCCGTGGGTGGAGCGGCTGTACCTCCTCCGCTGCCTGAACGAGAGGAAGTTCGATGAGAAGCGCACGCTCTTCCCCAACTTTGTAAGTTTGAGTATATTGTCGAAATTTGAAAATTTAAAGCAACCCCTGACGACGGCCATCTTGGATTTGAAATTTGTCACAATAAATATATGCTACTCAAGCCCTTTTATATGATACCCATATTGTGGGAGTTGTTTTAAAATATACAATCCATATCTTTGTGACGGCGGCCATCTTGGATCGATTTTTATCCAACGTAGCTAAGAACACTGCCCCCTTATTCATCTTTCAAACAAAAAAAAATCAAAATCAGTTCATTTGTTCGGGAGCTACGATGCCATAGATAAACACACACACACGCACAGACACGTCAAAGCCCCAAATTACATCATCGGACGGCTGAATACAGTGAGTGATATTCGATTGCTTATCATTGCATTGCTTTAATAAGAAAAGGTACTACTGTCAAAGGTAAAGAATAATAGTGTCATCATTGTCAACGTCATTCATTCATTCAACATTGACAAGTTGTCTCTTTTTTTTGACAGTTGTATGTCATGGGTGTACTATAATGTGCTAAGCAAAGAAATATTTTTTTAAAGTAAATAAAGAATTGGTATTTTTTGTTTTATAGCTTAGCAATTTTGAAATGTTGTCCATTGGTAGTGGCCCTGCCTCTTGCGCCAAAGGTCGTGGGTTCGATCCCCACCCTGGACTAACATTCGTGCGATGAACACTTGTGTTTGTTCAGTGTCTGGGTGTAATATATGTAGTGATGAAAGAGACTCAGTCCTTTAAGTCGTTTAAGATAGGACTCGCCTCTTTATACGCGACTTTGCTTTAAAATTAAGACTTTAGCTGTTAGTCTTCAATAATACGACTCAGTCATTTAACGTATAAGACTAGTTGCGCTAAAACGACTTAAATGCCTAAAACGACTTAACGCCTTATACGGCTTAAAGAGACTTAAAGGGCTACGTGTTTTTATTCGAGAGAGCTGGCGTTCGTGTAAAGCGTTTAGTTTTCATTAAAATCGTTTTTATTAATATAAGGAAAAAAAACTATGTCCTACATATTAAGTCTAATGACTTATTTAGTACTCCAACCTGGGTTGGTCCCGAAGAAGTTTTTGATCAGTATCTGAAACAGGCTCGATTGGCATCAAACAATTTTTTTTGAAAACTGGTGATTTTCTTGTTGGCTGTACATTTTTTGAAAATCTGCGAATGGGGATCATATTTTTACAAAAAAATACAAATAGTCTCCTAAGATCATTTTCGCGTAGTGGCAACGGTTAAGGTACTTCCCCATACTGACCCATTTAAGATATCCACCCTGTATACACATATTTTAGGGTTAAATTTTTTATGCAAATGGATAATGAACCGGCTTACGACTCTCGAATCCTCAGGCGACTCATGTTGCCAGAATTTTAAGCTGTTTAAGTCCTTTAAGCTGTTTAAGTAACTGCTGAGCGTTTTAGTTAAAAGACTTCGACTAATGAGACTAGTCTTAAGACTAAAGGTTGGGGACTAAAAGACTGAGTCAGTCGTGAGGCGTCAAAAATAAGGCGAGTCTTTATTAAAAGCCTTAAAAGCCTGAGTCTCTTTCATCACTAAATATATGTATTTAAGTATATATTTGTGTTCCTCTGTTTGTTAAAAATGAAACCACCATTTGCCACCATCGTTAAAAGGACCCCAAGCTCCAAGGGGCAGCTTGCCTGAATCGCAAACGGGATTTAATTTTAGGCATTATCTGCCAACCTTCAAGAAAAGAGCGTAATTCTTTTTAAAAGGTCAGCAGCGCTCTCTTGGACACCCGCAACACCAGTAGTATTGTTGACTGACGGGTGTCGCAGCTGTGCTTATTTTAACTCCCGACGCAAAAACAACGGGGTGTTATAAGTTTGACGTGTCTGTGTCTATAGCATCGTAGCTTCCGAACAAATGAACCGATTTTGTTTTGTTTGTAAAGAAGAATAAGGTGGGAGTGTTCTATGTTGGATAAAAATCGATCCAAGATGGCCGCCGTCACAAAGATAAGGATTGTATGTTTTAACACAACTCCCACAATATGGGTACCATATAAAAGGGCTTGAGTAGCATATATTTATTGTGTCAAATTTCAAATCCAAGATGGCCGCCGTCGGGCGGTTTTTAAATAAAAAAAAATAATAGAAAAAAACAGAAAAAATATATAAATTGAAAATTTGAAAATTTATATATTTTTTTCTGTTTTTTTATATTATTATTTTTTTCCTAAAACTAAATTTTTCCAGGCGGACTGGGGCGATCAGATGCAGCTGGATGATGTTGTGAAGAAGCACTCCAGCTCACCCGCCGAGTACTTCGAGTATTACAAGAACGCGCGTGCGCATACCATGGGATATTACCTTTAAACTAGATCATATTGTACCTTATAATGTATCACAGATAAACCAGCGAGAAACAGCGTCTACGCTGATGAGCGTAGCCACAGTGGAGCAGGGTGGGGCGCTGCCCTACCTTAGCCTAATCAAACTTAAGGTGACGGGTAGGGCACACTAGTGAAGCCAATCTATATTGATTTTTAGCAACTAAACCGGATCTATTTTAAACAATTTCGGGGTTATAATCTCTCGGCAAACACTGATACTATTTATTCAATAACCATGCACAAATGATGGGTCCGTTTTTGTACGCGAAAAATTGATTCACGCCAAAAGCGGCCACTTTTGGTGGTAATCCAAAATTCGAGTGCAAAAGCAGGCCAAACAGTTAACTATAAGTATTAAATAAGTAGTATAGGTGTTTGCCGAGAGCATGTAACCGAAATTGTTTTAAATAGATCAGGTTTAGTAACTAAAAATTAAAATCGATTGGCGTCGCTAGTGTGCCCTACCCGTCACCCTAAGAAACTAATTTTGGGTACTGACTACAATACTTGAAATTTACACTAGGGAGTCATCAGTAGACACAGAAAATTGCGATAAAAAAAGCGCTATTCTCTAGTTACTATTATTATTTTAGACTGCAGCCCCACACTGAGCCCATGGTTACCCCCACCCTGAGCCCATGGTTGCCCCACCCTGAGCCTATGGTTGTCCCACCCTGAGCCCATGGTTGCCCCACCCTGAGCCCATGGTTGCCCCAACCTGAACCCATGATGGCCCTATCTTGAGCTCATTGTGTACCCATGGTGGCTCCACCCTGAGCCCAATGGTTGCCCCACTCTGGGCCTATAATAGACTATGGCTGGCTACTCCCATGCTGCACCGAGTGAGTGAGGGTAAAGTAGGATGGGGAATGGATAGTGGCACAAGTTACTCCAAAGACGTCGCCTAAGACACCCTATGGGCAACGGAAATTGGTTATCATGAATTCGCTAATTGCCACACTGGCCCATTGCGAGCGTTTTCGCTCGAATGATTGTTTTTTGTAGCAGAGAAACGCCCGCGTCGTCGCTTTGAAAAAGCTCGCAATTCCGCCAGTGTGGCAACTCTCTTACTGTCTTCTCGTCTGCCAACTATCAAACAAATAAAAAAAAAATGTATCATCATCTATTCAACGCTTAATAGGTTGTATCTTACCCTGATTTTGACCTAAGGGGCCAAGCAAGATTTTTTTAAATGAGATCATTTAGCATTTCAGCTTTTGGCCTAGTACATAGGCAAGTAAGATTTTTAGGTCTAATCTCCGATACTGTTTTTTTTAATGGAGTATCTACCCTCTCTTGTAGTATTGAACTTTAACTGATTGAAAAACTGCTAGGGGGTTGAATGAAGAGCAGTTGAATATCACACAACTTCTATTGGATAAGTTCGTTTAATTATTTTATTTCGCTTGCTCAATCAATGAGAATGGAGGAGTCAAACAATTAGCACACGAACCCGGGACCGGTTCGTTTCACGTATTCAGCATTTCAAGCATTTATTTTGAAAAAAAAATCACAATTTTATAAAAAATATTTCCATTATTTTTTTAAATAATAATTTTTATTTTATTACATTTTTTTTACTCTTGTTTTATGCTCACGGGCGCAAGGACTGAGTGAAAAGTGTATCGGTGAACAGTCGCGTCCGTAAACACTTAGTATTTTATATTAATAAAAAAAAAAATTGTCCAAAAAATGTTTGGTAATTTGCACAAAAACATGTGATTGTATTCGCTTAACAAAATGACCTAAGTACCGGTTTCTTAAAAAATGAAGCATTAACAAACAGTTCAATATAAGTTTAAAAAAGGCTCCATATTTATTTTTCATCGTTTTTTCAATTTGATAATATGTTATAAAATGGTAGTTACTGTTTACCGATACACCCCGATAAAAGTATAGACTTGGCACAAAAATGAAAAGAATTTTACTAAATCTGATTCTAGTTTTTAACTTTCCCTTTGTAATCTTAATTTGAACAAAATGATTTTTTCCCATAAGTTAAATAAGTTTAATGTTTTTAAAATAAGTAGGCATACCGATGTTAAAAATAAACAAATGTGAAGGTATATATTAAAAAATGGTAGGTAAGTATTAATAACACGATAAACATACTTAGTTAAATTGTAACTAATGATAGTTGCTTTGGCACTAAAATTGAGCGTTGCAAAAGTGATAAAGAATGGGATCAGAAATGGCGGCGCATCTATTCACTTCTCGCTCGCACACTATTTGCGTCTATACTCGCACGCCACGAGTATAGACGCAAATAGTGTGCGAGCGAGAAGTGAATAGATGCGACGCCATTTCTGATCCCATTCGTTATCCGCACCTGTTGTAGATCAAAATGTATAAAAATCAAGTTACTGCACTTTTTTTCCGGAGCTATTTTTAACAGTGAACATTTCAAAAATTAACTTGAAAAAATATTATTCTAGGTAGTTTTTAGAAAAGATTTTAAAAAGTAAAAAAATATCCAGTTTTTAATAGTAAAGCATTTATCTGTGCATTTTATAATGTAAATAAATAATTAAAATGTGGACTGTTAAAAATATCTTTAAAATTAAAATTAAAATGTATATTTCGTTAAGTATGTTATTTGCACATTCAAGTACTTAAATACTGTCTATTTTGTTAATATTTATTTATTTTTCAATAAACCAGATTTCAAAAATTGCAGTTTTTATTATTCTTACATAAATTACCTTACACCACCGATTAAATTAACAATCTATTACAACTTTTTTTTACCTGTACCTATCTACACAGCTTTCGTTTTATTTATTGAAAATTGTGTCATAATTACATATAATTCCATTACTCGTTAACCAGCCTACTAGCCTTGAATGAAATATTTCGAAATAAACATTAACTAGACAATAAAAATAACAAAATATGATTTTCATCAAATTAAATTCTTCTGATCACTAAATATTTTCCTGTTTCACTCTTTAATATTTCCTCACCAGTACTACACAATATGGTCTGATTTCTTTTCTTTCTTATAATCTACCGACGCTTTTATTAAATCTATTATTGATATCATTATTGTGACCCAACCACACTTATCCCAAAAATAAAGAGAATATTAACCACTATCCCGTAAAGTTGTATGGAAAACTTTCAATTTTGTCGTTCTTATAGATGTGCTAGTGAGAATCTTTGCCCCGCCATATAGTTTGTGTAGGTAGTCCCTTACCATCAGGCAAACCGTCTGCTCGTTTGTCCGTTAAAGCGTAAAAAAAAACAATCACTTTTTTTAAAGTTAGTCAAAATCCATCCAAGAGTTCTGCTGTTATATTACTAGGTGGCGCTGCTGTCTGTTTACTATTTTACGATGTAAAAACAAAACGCACATTAGCCATTCGTTCGGAAACCATCTCTGACGTTGACATTTCGCAATGTTTTGTTTTCATTGCGAATCCTGAACGATTCGAACAGCCATCAAAATTGCGCGTGTCGTACGACCAGAAAGTTGCGATAAAATAATTTAAATTAGAATCAAAATTGTGTCCCAGTGTTCAAAAATGGCTCTAATACGATCTGCTAACTTCCATTTGTTCGTTGAAATATTAGTTCGAATAGCTTTAGTCTCCGTTTTTTGGTGAGTCGTACACATATGTTGCTTACGTACACTTTTTTATATTTTCCCAAATTTCTTAATTAAATCTATTCTTACGTGTTAAAATTTTCACTATAAAAATTATTCTCATCCTTGTTACAAAGTTTGTAATTGTTATCATTGTTCTTATTCTAAAATTTTCTTTAAAATCGGAAGTTTACAAGGTTGGTTGTAACATGTATTTATATGTATTTATCTTTAATTTCCTGTGTGTATCATGTTTTAAAATTGCTGTAATTAGGTTTTTTACTGTTCAAAAATAAATTCGTAATAGTTGAATTGGTAAAAACAAAAAAAAACTGTTATTTGAAATTAGTCATCCGCCTAAGAAATAAATAATTTTATCTCTGATTTATTATCTAGATTTGATTAGTCCTTGAAATGTTTAAACGGTAATTTAAATAATAATAGTGTGTAGTAAATGAGTTGTTCGCTATCAAATATTGTTTTTTTTGGTGAGATAACATTTATTACTGTTTACGGAGCAAACCTCTATGTCAAAACTAGCATTAAGTCTATGTAATTTTTGATATTAACAAGACATGCAAATATTAAGGACAAAAGCCTTTTATTTACTGATGAAACATGTTATTAATAAATACATTATGATGTAGAAATTATTCTGTGCATCCTGTGAAAAGTGGTACAAGTCGACTTATATTGAATTTGATTTTCTTCTTCACAAAAAAAACCTCTATTTTTCTGTAAGACATGCAAAAAAATTCCTCCATTTTTCCGACTGATCAGACAGAATAATAGAGGGTTTTTTTGTGATAAGGTAGCAAGAAGAAAATCAAATTCAATATAAGTCGACTTGTACCACTTTTCACAGGATGCACAGAATTAGTTTGCCTTTTTAACAAAAAACGAAATCCCATCAAAAATTTATATTTATTTATTTTTCAATAAACCAGATTTCAAAAATTGCAGTTTTTATTATTCTTACATAAATTACCTTACACCACCGATTAAATTAACAATCTATTACACTTTTTTTTACCTGTACCTATCTACACAGCTTTCGTTTTATTTATTGAAAATTGTGTCATAATTACATATAATTCCATTACTCGTAACCAGCCTACTAGCCTTGAATGAAATATTTCGAAATAAACATTAACTAGACAATAAAAATAACAAAATATGATTTTCATCAATTAAAATTCTTCTGATCACTAAATATTTTCCTGTTTCACTCTTTAATATTTCCTCACCAGTACTACCAATATGGTCTGATTTCTTTTCTTTCTTATAATCTAACCGGACGCTTTTATTAAATCTATTATTGATATCATTATTGTGACCCAACCACACTTATCCCAAAAATAAAGAGAATATTAACCACTATCCCGTAAAGTTGTATGGAAAACTTTCAATTTTGTCGTTCTTATAGATGTGCTAGTGAGAATCTTTGCCCCGCCATATAGTTTGTGTAGGTAGTCCCCTTACCATCAGGCAAACCGTCTGCCTCGTTTGTCCGTTAAAGCGTAAAAAAAAACAATCACTTTTTTTAAAGTTAGTCAAAATCCATCCAAGAGTTCTGCTGTTATATTACTAGGTGGCGCTGCTGTCTGTTTACTATCTTTACGATGTAAAAACAAAACGCCACATTAGCCATTTCGTTCGGAAACCATCTCTGACGTTGACATTTCGCAATGTTTTGTTTTCATTGCGAATCCTGAAACGATTCGAACAGCCATCAAAATTGCGCGTGTCGTACGGCCAGAAAGTTGCGATAAAATAATTTAAATTAGAATCAAAATTGTGTCCCAGTGTTCAAAAATGGCTCTAATACGATCTGCTAACTTCCATTTGTTCGTTGAAATATTAGTTCGAATAGCTTTAGTCTCCGTTTTTTGGTGAGTCGTACACATATGTTGCTTACGTACACTTTTTTATATTTTCCCAAATTTCTTAATTAAATCTATTCTTACGTGTTAAAATTTTCACTATAAAAATTATTCTCATCCTTGTTACAAAGTTTGTAATTGTTAATCATTGTTCTTATTCTAAAATTTTCTTTAAAATCGGAAGTTTACAAGGTTGGTTGTAACATGTATTTATATGTATTTATCTTTAATTTCCTGTGTGTATCATGTTTTTAAAATTGCTGTAATTAGGTTTTTTTACTGTTCAAAAATAAATTCGTAATAGTTGAATTGGTAAAACAAAAAAAACTGTTATTTGAAATTAGTCATCCGCCTAAGAAATAAATAATTTTATCTCTGATTTATTATCTAGATTTGATTAGTCCTTGAAGTGTTTAAACGGTAATTTAAATAATAATAGTGTGTAGTAAATGAGTTGTTCGCTATCAAATATTGTTTTTTTTTGGTGAGATAACATTTATTACTGTTTACGGAGCAAACCTCTATGTCAAAACTAGCATTAAGTCTATGTAATTTTTGATATTAACAAGACATGCAAATATTAAGGACAAAAGCCTTTTATTTACTGATGAAACATGTTATTAATAAATACATTATGATGTAGAAATTATTCTGTGCATCCTGTGAAAAGTGGTACAAGTCGACTTATATTGAATTTGATTTTCTTCTTCACAAAAAAAACCTCTATTTTTCTGTAAGACATGCAAAAAATTCCTCCATTTTTCCGACTGATCAGACAGAATAATAGAGGGTTTTTTTGTGATGAGGTAGCAAGAAGCAAATCAAATTCAATATAAGTCGACTTGTACCACTTTTCACAGGATGCACAGAATTAGTTTGCCTTTTTAACAAAAAACGAAATCCCATCAAAAATTTATATTTATTTATTTATATAGCCTTTTGGACTGACTGAGAGATATTTATTTATATAAAGTCTCTCAGCTCAGTGAGCCTATCGGCAAAGGCCTCCTTCAATGTCTTCCACTGTTTGCGGTTGTGGGTGACCCGTCTCCACTTCGAACCTGCAGTGAGCTTTAGCTCATCCTCCCAGCGCATATTTTGACGTCCTCGACGTCTTTTACCATTTCTAGGGTACCAGTTAGTTACAATTTGGCTCCCCATCCCCATCCCATCAAAAATATTAATTTGAAAAGAATCAAGTTCTATTATCCAATCTGGGGGAAAGGGGGCGGGGCTGTTTAAAAGTTAGTACTTTAATTAAAGCACGTTTGTTGCGGTAATCGCTTGCCATCCGGTGATCCCTCTACATAAAAAAAAATTAAGAGTTTTCATATATGACTAACAAAATTTTCTACAAAAGAAAAACTGCCTTTGTAAACCACAAACTAAAAATTATTATTCGTCAGCATACATAAAAAAAGACATACAGTCAAACATGGGACCTCCATCTTTTTTGAAGTCATTAAAAAGAAGTCGCAGAGTTTAAAATTTATTATAACTTAAAATATAAAAAAATTCTGGACATATACTTATTTAATCATTATTTTTAATTACATGAACAGTTACATGGAAACCATGTCTCCATTTATCCGGGAGATCCACCAATCAGAACTGAAGACTGAGTACTATTACCCTCGCAAAGACTCGTACGTGCCCGGTGGCATGATGTGGGTGATAGTACTGTCTGTCCCATGTGCACTGTCTTTGCTGGCCTGGGCTGTGTGTAATGATTGCACGGATGCTTTGGAGGTGAGTGGGGGAGGGGGTGAAAATTTCATCCATTTTTGTCAGGACAATTTTTTTTTTCATATTTGTGTAGTGTTGGGGCGGTGAAATTATACTCAGTTTGTGATAATAGTCTTTTATTTTAATTAACACTAAGAGCACACACCGTCTTATGCTTTTACTCCCGCGCCATGATGATCTATCTTCCATTCAATCCTACTCATTCACACTTAACAGTTCATTCACTCTTTCACTCGTTCACCGCTCTCACCGTACATGCCTACCTATAGTTAGCTAGGATGGCAATCCAACATTTGTGTACTACACCCTGTTTCTGCGCGATGGTAACTCAGTGGATAATAACGCGCTATCCATACAAGGGGGGTTTCGAGTGGGTTTTGACAGATTTGATAAATCCAGTGGTTCATACTTGGATTCGAACCCGGTCCCCCTCATATGGAAGGTGCGTTCTGAACCACTGAGCTACCATCGCTTGTACCATTTGGGATATTGAATCTGAATGAGTAACCGTGATGCAGCTTTTTTTTATTTGAAAGAAATGGGGCGAGCCTTGCGTCTCATAGCCGCTGCGACCAGTATTTGATCTATTGTGGCAGCCCCAGAACCTTTTACAGCACCTCATGAAGCCCCAGCTCCAGGATGAACCCGAGAATGGAGCTGATGGGGGAACTTTTTATCTCGTCTGCCGAGAACGTGTGTGCTCCTAGGTGCCGGCTTCTGCAGTGGTGCAGCGCCATGCACTCGCCGAGGACGTGGATAATCGTTCTTTCTCGCGAAAGAACCTGCAGATTTTGGTGTCTGAAAGGCCCATGTTGTGCAGGTGCTTGTTTAATTTGCATTGCCCTGTGAGGGTCCGAGTGAGTGCCCTAACATGTCGTCTACTCAGTTTTATTATTTCTACAGCTCGTTTCTGGTCGAACGCCTGTATCAACGCCTTGGACTGTTCTAGTCGAGGTAGTCTTTTCCGAAATTCAGTGCTTTGCTTATGCTCCCATTCTTTTAACTCGAACCTGACCATGCAGGCTGGAACGTCACTTATTGGTTCCGGTTCGAGTAGTGGGCTCTCTGCCCCGGCCTTTGCTAGCATGTCAGCGACTTCGCTGCCTCTGATATTGTAGTGTCCCGGTACCCAAATCAGCTTTACAATGTTGGCATTGCCAAGCTGGTCTAGGAGTAGGACACACTCACTAATAAGTTTGGAGTCAAGTTTACAGAATGTTAACGCTAAACAGGAAGTAAATATACCTACAATATTGATGAGGCTATCGACAGCTCATGTCGATCAAGCACTTACAAATTTCGTCGGCTTAATAACGCCTTCGACTCCAATTAGGCAGAAACAACTTCGAGAGAGAAGCTAATAGAAGAATTCAGCTAGGCTGGGCAGCATTTGGTAAACTTCGTCAAGTCTTCTCGTCACCCATCCCTCAAAGTCTTAAGTCGAAAGTCTTCGACCAGTGCGTCCTTCCGGTCATGACTTACGGTGCCGAGACGTGGACACTCACGGCTGAACTAGTCCACCGCGGTTCAAAATCGCTCAAAGAGCTATGGAAAGGGCTATGCTCGGAGTATCTCTGAAGGACCGCATCAGAAATGATGTAATCCGACAGAGAACCAGAGTCACCGACATAGCACACCGAATTAGCAAACTGAAGTGGCAGTGGGCTGGTCATATTAGCCGCAGAACTGTCAGCTGTTGGAGCCGTAAAGTCCTTGAGTGGAGACCGCGACTCGGTAAGCGTAGTGTAGGACGCCCTGCGACAAGATGGGATGAGACATTCGAAGGCTGGCTGGTGTGGGCTGGATGAGAGTGGCCGAAAATCGGGAGAGCAGTGGACGAGTGTGGGTTGCTGATGATGATGATGAATAACGCGTTCAGTGGTCTAATTGGTAAAACTCGCCTGAACTGGAGATGAAATTTCTAACTGTGTTATTTACTTAAGAATAAATTGCAAAAGATTGCTATAAAAAATATCAACTATATGTCTATAGTTTTCATATTTCGATTTCAGATACTGCTGGCCTGGTCCCTAGCGCTAGGAATAAACGGAGTAATAACGGACACAATAAAACTGATCGTAGGTATGTAACCGTCTGATAGCGGCTATTTGCATAACTAGTTACTATGTTAATTTTAAGACAGGTGTTATCGAAGACGTATTTTAACATGCTGTTAATTAAATTCAACTATAACTTAAGGACCTTTCCGCCCCAACGGCCGTCTGTTCTCCTCGCTATGTGCCCTGCCCATTGCCACTTGAGGCATGCAATCCTTTGGACTACGTCTGTGACCTTAGTTCTCCTGCGGATCTCATCATTTCTGATACGATCACGCAGAAAGCGGAAAGGTCCTCGAGTGGAGGCCACGTACAGGAACTCGCAGCCGTGGCAGGCCTCCTACAAGGTGGACCGACGATCTGGTGAAGATCGCGGGAATCCATTGGATGCGGGAGGCACAGGACCGATCTGTGTGGAGAACATTGGGGGAGGCCTATGTCCAGCAGTGGACGTCCATTGGCTGAAATGATGATGATGATGATGATGATAACTTAAGGCGACATCGCAACGGAACTAACGCTGCTACTTGATTTAATGATAAGATAAGAAACATTTCTGTGCGTCCTGTGAACAATGGTACAAGTCGACTTATATCGAATTTGATTTTCTTCTTGCTACTTCATCACAAAAATCCTCGATTATTCCGTCTGATCAGACGGAAAAATGGCCGCGCTGTGAATCTTCGGACACCATCACATTTTTTGATATTAATTCGCCACTAGATGAATTGACGCCGTGTGGTCCCCGGCAGAGTAGAATAGGCCACCCTCACTCTTACCGAGGTGTCGTAAAAGGCGACTAAGGTAAAGCTGCTGGCATGATCATCAGCACCCAGAGAAAGAAAACTCTGCATTTATATTAAAATCTTCGCTAACCTGTCTGCCAAGAAGCGTGGTGAGTATGGCAATTACCCCTCATGTGATTGAGGGAGGCCCGTGCCCCAGCAGTGGGGACTTAAATGGGCTGATGATGATGATGATGAATTGTCAGTGAAGCTACTCCGACACACTACACTAACAGTATCGGTGTTTGTTTGCGTTAGTAACGGCCTAGCACGGGGTTTGCACTTGTTAATTACTGGATTCCATGTCGATGATATTTTAAATCCATCCTCCCGATCTAAAGTCTTATACTTCTTGATCTCAATCGCTTCACGTACTATCCTGGTATGATAATAAATATCGTGTTAATTCCCGTCTTGATAAATTATAGTTATAATGCAACGCGAAAATCTAAATTTATTTATTTGGTTTCCAGGTCGACCCAGGCCAGATTTCTTCTACCGTTGCTTCCCTGACGGGGTGGAGCTCCCAGACCTGCAGTGTACGGGCGATTTGGCTGATATCATGGAGGGGAGAAAGTCCTTCCCCAGTGGGCACAGCAGCTGTAAGTTTACAAGTAACATTTTACATCTCTTATCTTAAGGCGACGGGTGGCCCTAACTAGCGACACCATTCGTTTTTAATTGTTAGCTACTAAACCGGATCTATTTTAAACAATTTCGGGGTTACAACCTCTCGGCAGACGCTTATGCTATTTATTAATAGGCTGACCGGATGGCGCAATTGGTAGTGACCCTGCCTCTTACGCCAAAGGTCGTGGGTTCGATCCCCACCCTGGACAAACATTCGTGCGATGAACACTTGTGTTTGTTCGGTGTCTGGGTGTAATATATGTATTTAAGTATATATTTGTGTTCCTATGTTGCCTGATATCTGTAACACAAGTGCTTAAGCTACTTAGTACGGAATCAGGTCAACATATGAGATGTTGTTGTGAGAATTAACCATGCACAAATGTCGTTTTTGTACGCAAAAAATTGATTACCGCCAAAAGCGGCCACTTTCGCGTACAAAAACGGACCCAACATTTGTGCATGGTTATTTGATAAATATATGTGTTTGCCGACAGGTTGTTGTAACCTTCGAAATTGTTTAAAAAAGATCCGGTTTAGTAGCTAAAAATTAAAATTGATTGGCGTCGCTAGTGTGCCCTACCCGTCACCTTAAGAAAAATGTGGCCCGCCCTCACTTCGCTTCGGAAAATCGGTTCCTATTAATACCAATAGATGGCGCTAGGTGTCGATTGCATCGCGCAAGTGTATCGTGTTTTCGGATCGATAAGCGTCGCTGCTGTCTGTAGGGATTACCTCTTTCATCATCATCATTTCAGCCAATAAACGTCCACTGTTGTACAGTGGCGGTCAAAAAGTGTTTACCGTTTTTGAAATTTGATTCTATATCACACTTTTTGCACTAAAGTCAAAAATGCCATATCATGTTACATATTACCTTTTTAAAGTAAATATGGAAAAAAACACATAAAGAGGATACAACACAGAAGCAGCCATAAAAAAAAATATTTGTGATGACATGTCATAAAATTTATATGAAAGTCTTTTGAACTGTCAGCTGTCATATCATTAAAAAAGATACCATATCTGTGATCAATTTTATGTAATGAACATATAGAACTTATCACCTACGTGCGTGCGATTATGATACTTAAGGTGACGGGAAGGGCGACGCCAATCGACTTTAATTTTTAGCTACTAAACCGGATTTATTTTAAACAGTTTCGGGGTTACAATCTCTCGGCAAATACTTATACTATTTATCAAATAACCATGCACAAATATTGGGTCCGTTTTTGTACGCGAAAAATTGATTCACGCTAAAAGTGGCCGCTTTTGGCATTAATAAATTTTTCGTTTGTAACCCCGAAATTGTTAAAATAGATCCGGTTTAGTAGCTAAAAATTGAAGTCTATTGGCGTCGCTACCCGTCACCTTAAGGTGATAAACACTTTTTGACCGCGACCGTACATAGGCCTCCCCCAATGATCTCACAGATCGGTCCTGTGCCACCCGCATCCAAGGGATTCCCGCGACCTTCACCAGATCGTCTTTCCACCTTGTGGTGCCACGGCTTCGACCTCCTATACGCGGCCTCCACTCGAGGACCTTTCCGCCCGATCGGCCGTCTAATGTTCCCTACCCATTGCCATTTGAGGCATGCAATTTTTTGGGCTATGTCTTTGACCTTGGTTCTCCTGCGGATCTCATCATTCCTGATACGATCACGCAAGGAGACTCTGCGCATATTTACTTTTATTTATTCATTTGAATTTGGTACGCAAACAGATCACAGTCAATTAAAAAACAATATATTAAAATTAAATAAGCTAGACAGTAATCCTAAAGTAGCGTACCTACACAGCTTGGTCAAAATATAAATTCGCTACTTTTATAAATTAAATTGGGATACATTTTGACGACCCGATTGGAACAGTGGTAGTGAACGCTGCCTCTGATACAAGGGTTGCGGGTTCGATCCCCGCACAGTACAAACATTTGTGTGCATGAACATGTTTGTTTGTATTGGTCTGGGTGTTTGCTATGTATTATAAGTATGTATTTACGAAAGAAAAGTATTATATGTATATATTTGTAATCCCACTGTTGATTCTGATATCCGTAACGCAGGTGCTTGAGCTACCTATCTCGGAGTCAGATCAATGTATGTGATGCTGTGAAATATTTATTTATTTAAAATAAAATCTAATAAGTCTACTGATTAAGTTTTAATACATTTAACAAGAATTTAAATAAATGAAGTTAAAAAGGAATGAAATTAAGATTAAATTATATTAAAAAGTTATTGCAACTGACAAAATAAAATTGGAATACTATCTTATTGGCATCGAAGATGTTTCGTCTCAGAATATATTAGAAATAGCTTTCTTGTACCGGGGAAAAGAGTAAAATAGAGTTAAATAGATCTAAGTTCGTGCCACCACGAATCAAGTTGTTATAGACCTACACATTCTCACTAGGGGATTGAAAAAGGAGGTGTTTAACCTTCGCTAGCTCAGTCAGGGTTCTTAATGGGGCGAAATGCGTACACCATTAAAAATCTTGGATTCCAGGTTGCAAACTCATTTACTGTCTTATGATTTTTTTTTACATAAATGAATATATTGTCAATCTTGACAACATAACAATAACAATTTATTAACAGTTTAAACACAATGCTAAAACTATACAAAGTCCTTATTGGCTATTTACCCGACTACGGCAAAGCAAAAGGAGGGTTATGATTTTGACAGGCTATGTATGTATGTATGTATGTATGTATGTATGTATGTATGTATGTATGTTCATCTGTTTCCACGTAACTTCTTAACTACTTATCAGAATTCGACAAATGACATATCATTATAAGCGTCTTGATCGTCCGCTGTAGGCTATATGAAGTTTCACAAAATCTAATGTGGCGCCCTCTAGCGGACAAAACATACAGAGTAAAAAAATAAAGTTATGATAAATATGCCGTGTTTGGTATCATTTGAAAGCGCTTGACTTGTACATTTTGAATATATATATATATATATATATTACTAGCACTTGGACACCAAAATAGTACAAATAAAATAAAAGTAAAAAAACTAAAACCCAACTACGACAAAAAACGTCGCTGAAAAAGTATAAAACAAGCCTTCGTTGTCAATTTATGCAATATTCACTATGTAGAGATAAAATTTCATGTTTGGAAAGGCGTAGTCACACGTTAATACCTTGACAACGTGTGACTGCGGATTTCCAAACATGAAATTTTATCTCTACATAGTGAATATTGCATAAATTGACAACGAAGGCTTGTTTTATACTTTTTCAGCGACGTTTTTTGTCGTAGTTGGGTTTTAGTTTTTTTACTTTTATTTACATAATCATACGTCAGATCTGTCACTCCCTGTACCGGGCGGGCAATGTGATTGGTCGATGGCGATTCCTAGATGGCCGTGTGGTCCCGGCAGAGTAGAATAGGCCACCCTCACTCTTACCGAGGTGTCGTAAAAGGCAACTAAGGTAAAGCTGGTGGCATGATCATCAGCACCCAGAGAAGGAAAACTCTGCATTTATATCAAAAGCCTCGCCAACCCGTCTGCCAAGCGTGGTGAGTATGGCAATTACCCCTCATGTGATTGAGGGAGGCCCGTGCCCCAGCAGTGGGGACTTAAATGGGCTGACGATGACGATGACGATGATTCCTAGACTCTGTGTCATTATGACAGGAGTTGACGGGATCGCGATCGACTCGAGCGCTCGTCGGTGTTGCCACCCGCGCTATAGGTGGTATTTTTGTACACTCGTAATGCGAAAGGGTTCGAATTACGTGCTCGATGATAAGTGATGAAGCACAGTGCGGAGAGCAGTTCCTGCAGAGTGTATGCATGCATAGTTACTAAACTATGCATTTCTGGTCACTGAGCCAGTGGAGTAAGTAACTATACTTACTCCACTGGCTCAGTGACCAGAAACGAGTCTTGGCCTCCGCTACAAGAGAACGCCACTTTGGTCGATCCTGCTCTGCTTGTCGCCAGTCACCGGCCTGAAGTTCTCGCAGATCCTAGAGGGGAACCTAAGTAGTCATGCTCACTCAAATGTCTCTGAGGTGGTGGCGCTATAGTGTCGGGTCATTACATTCCCTCTAATATGGTTGAGTGAAATGATGTCTGACACATACGTCATACTTGTGAACAGGTGCCACCTTTGGGGACTGGTCCGCTTCGGTTTACCTCATAATATTTATTTTATTATTATTTCCTTTATTTTATTTTGTGTAACAATTAAACTGTATGGCTTGGTATGATGATGACACAACATTGTATGATAGTTTGGCGATTAAAAAGTGTAACTGGCGAGTTTCTTGCCGGATCTTCTCGACCAGAAACAACTTTCCGAGCCGGTGGTGGAATCGCATTATGTTTATTTATTTCTTTAGTATATTTTATGTATCAACATATATATGTATTAACATGTAAATTATACATAAGTACTTATAAATAGTTTTAAGTCATTCAAATGTATGACGATTTGTAAGTGCTGTGTACAAGCCTATGCAAATAAAGAATTATTTGACTATTGATCATTTTCGACGAAGTCTTTCCAGCGATACCTAGGCTGGCTTAATACTTGAGCTGCACTATTACTGACACAAACACGAGAGATGACGAGATTGATTTCCGCATCCATAATACCCTACGTTGCAGTGGAGCCCTACATAAAGTATTATCGTCCAAGCTTCTCAGCAGAAGTACGAAATTGAGAATATACAAGACAGTTATACGACCTATACTGATGTACGGCTGTGAGGCTTGTACGCTAACTTTAAAAGAAGACCAAAAACTACTCGTTGCGGAAAGAGAGGTACTCCGCAAAATTCTTGGCCCAGTAAAATTACAAGATGATGGCTGGAGGATACGCACAAATGTCGAAATAGAGAAG
This sequence comes from Marasmia exigua, assembly GCA_019059595.1. Classification (NCBI taxonomy): domain Eukaryota; kingdom Metazoa; phylum Arthropoda; class Insecta; order Lepidoptera; family Crambidae; genus Marasmia; species Marasmia exigua. The sequence goes on along the minus strand of JADPWL010003233.1, from coordinate 39,753 downwards.
ATTGTAGACACGCCTAACATCATCGGCGAGATCAAGGCGCATCGTCTTCGCTGGCTTGGTCACCTCGAGAGACTGGACGAGCATCGTCTCGTGAAGAAAGCATACCAGAGCCGGCCGATGGGCCGACGCCCGGTAGGCCGGTCTAGGTATCGCTGGAAAGACTTCGTCGAAAATGATCTGCGAGCATAGTTTACCTCTTTATAAATAGTTTTTTTTTATGTGATAGGTGACAGACGAGCAAACGGATCACCTGATAAGCGATTGCCGCCGCCCATGGACACCCGCAACACCAGTGGAGTCACAAGTGCGCTGCCAACCTTTTCCCCTTCCCCCCCATTGAGCCTCCGGTAACCTCACTCACACGGCGAAACACAGCGCAGGCGCTGCTTCACGCCGGTCTTCTGTGAGGCAGTGGTATCACTCCGGTCGAGCCGGCCCATTCATGCCTAAGCGTGGCTCTCCCACATTTACAGTGGAGTCACAAGTGCGCTGCCAACCTTAAAACCCCCATTCTCCTCCTGGAATGGACCTCCTACCCTCACTTACGCAGGGAGGCACAGCTAAGTGCTGTTTCACGCCGGTTTACTGTGAGGCCGTGGTATCACTCTGGTTGAGCCGGCCCATTCATGCCAAAGCATGGCTCTCCCACAATAGTATAATATTGTTTCCAGTATCCTGGTGCTCGCTAGGCGTGGCCTCAGTGTGGCTGTGTGGGCGACTCGGCGTGCTGTCCCGCGGGCGGGGGAGTGGGGTTCGAGTCCTGTGTTGTCTCTCGCCGCTGGTGGTGGCCGCGTGTATAGCCCTGTCTAGGACTTGCGACTACCATCACCATTGGCAAGGTGAGTCATCATCATCATCATCATCAGTGTCGGTGATTACAGGCGTTCCGCTTACTTGTGTGTCTTGTTCGTCACCTTAATCTACTACGACTACAATAGTAATAATATTTTTCAATATAAATAATACACAAAGCTACACAAAATTATGGACAAAGTGTACAATATAAATCACTTGGCGGCGCTAAGTATCGTTCGCGGTGCCGCCTTAAAGTGCGCCACCGAAGCATTCAAAATAGATTAGTAGTTATTATATGGCAACACATTCTTACATCAATTCTTCTTCTCTTTCAGATGTCCTCATAGGCTCCATTCTGGGGTTCACAATAGCTGTATTCTGTTACCGTCAGTACTATAACCCCTTATCATCAGAATTGTCTGGCATCCCATACGTTGCCACAAATGTGAATATGACGAAATATATGAATGGAAAGTCAGACATAAGTCCTATAAAAGGAGATGGTAAGGAAATCGAGTCGACACCCCTATTGAATGGGGCTAGGAAAGAGGATAAGTGGATATAGGAAAGGTCATTTTGAGGTCGAAGAACAAACGTCAAATTTTGAGGTCTAAGGTGAGTTTTAAGCTAGTCTTCAACAAATGAAACTTAAGGGCTTGTGGAAAACTGTTGAAAGAAAAAGTTGAAGTAATTAATCATGATTACTTTATTTTGTTAAAAGTAATCATGGTTACTTTAATTGGATTAAATTTAATCATGATTACTTCTAATTTGATTAAAAGTAATTGCGTTTACTTTAATTGGATTGAATTTAATCATGATTACTTCAACTTGATTCAAAGTAATCATGGTTACTGTAATTGAATTAAAATTTAATCTTGATTACTTCAATTTGATAAGTAATATGGTTACTTTAATTTGATTAAAAGTGATCATGTTTACTTTAAATTTGATCAAACGTTATCATGATTACTTTAATTTGATTTAATGTGATCATGATTACTTGACTGAATTACGTTTGTAATTTGTAACAAAATGTAATCGTAAAAATTAACCAGATTACATTTTACCCAACTCTGTGAAACTGAGTTTAGAATTGTGTAGAAAAATATTCCAATTAGGTACAGTTTTCCTTAAATCCATGATAACATTAGTGTACACACGGCGTCACGTCGATTTACGCTCGTTGGACTTTGGACCGTCCCTACGTCTAAGACAAATGTGCTATTTTAGCACTGCAGGGGTATCTTGACCTGACGCCGACTGTACGTGTTATAAATACGCAATTGTGATAAAAATGTACGTGTTACCATATAGTGAGTTGACTGGTAGAAATGCCTTGGCATTATGCCCTCCAGTTGTTGGTTTTTTCTGAAATAGTTATAGAGGAAAAAAATGCAGTGCAAATAGTAAGATATATTATTACGATATAGGTGTGGAATAGATTTTTAAAAGTACAATTTTGAATTTGAAATTAAAAATATATCGTAGGTGGACTCTGGTAGAAATGTCTGTAGGCAATAGGTGTCTTGTTTATAATTTATTTGTTAAAAAAAAATTCAAAAATTTTGTATGTAAGGTTTGTAGCATACCATTAATACAGGGTGTATCTATGAACATTTACATCCCTTTAACCACGTGTTCTACTAACCACTATGAACAACATTTGTTCTATGACTTTTGATAATTCGCATTAAAAAAAAACAACTTTTTATACAAAGTCGGTCACTTGACTTGGTCATTTTGTATGGGAAGTCGAAATTTTTTTCGATGAATTTCGAAAAGTCCTTGAAAGGGATGTAAATGTTCACAGATACACCCTGTATAATATAGATATTTATTTTATTCAATTACTTTACCGCATCTTAAAAAGATATTCATAATTTAAGATTTTATTCAGGTGACGGGTAGGGCACACTAGCGACGCCAATCGATTTTAATTTTTAGCTACTAAACCGGATCTATATTAAACAATTTCGGGGTTACAACCTCTCGGAAAACACCCTATGCAATTTATTTTTCCTATTCGCCACAAGTCAATATAATTATTCTACACTTGGCTGTATCGCCATAAAGAGATGGAACTGTTTATTTATACATCCTATATAATTTATCTGAAAGTAAGAATAATTAAAAAATATATCAATGGTTATAGATTGTATTTATAATGCATTATAATATTTTAAAAATGATACTAGTAAAAGTAAATGCTAGTCTATATATATAAAAGGATAACCTAAGTGACTAAGGTATTAAGAGACTAGGAATGCACCCACAGCCCAAACTACTGACCCTAGAAACTTGAAATTTGGGAAGGGGGTTCCTTTAATAGTGAAAGTGAGCACTAAGAAGGGTGTTTTTGAAAATTCAACCCTTATGGGGGTGAAAAGGGTTAAAATTTGTATGAAAGTCCGCCATCTTTGATGTTAGACATGTGAAAATTTGTATTCAGACTAATAATTTGAAATAAAAAGTAACCGATTTAACGTTTCTTGAAAATCACCCTTAAAGGGGGTAAAATAGGGGATGAAATGCCAGTATAGAGGTTTAGCCATTTTAAAGTAAGAATGTCGAAAATCGCTATACGTTCTCCTTATTTTAAACCAAAAACAAATTGTTTTAACATTTTACAAATTCAAATTCAGATGGATGATTTTGATGTTAGGAATGTGAAAAATTGTATATTTAAAATAAAAAAGTAATTCATATAAACGTTTTTGGAAAATCGCCCTTTGAGGGGGTAAATTAGGGGATGAAATGCAGTATAGGGGATTAAAAAGTTAGAATCTTAAAATTGATGTTTGGGCACCGGTTTTTTCTTTCAACCCCTAAGGGGTAGTTGTGCGGGTTTGAAGTTTGAATGAAGACTTTTGTAATAAAGACTAAAACTGCGTGAGTAACTCCGCGGGCGCAGTCTAGTTTATGTATGAAATGGTAATCATTAATAATAATTATACAATAATTCATTATATAATAATTTGACGACCCGATTGGAACAGTGGTAGTGATACAAGGGTTGCGGGTTCGATCCCTGCACAGTACAAACATTTGTGTGCATGAACATGTTTGTTTGTATTGGTCTGGGTGTTTGCTATGTATTATAAGTATGTATTTACAAAAGAAAAGTATTATATGTATATATTTGTAATTCCGCCGTTGATTCTGATATCCGTAACACAGGTGCTTGAGCTACCTATCTCGGAGTCAGATCAATGTATGCGATGTTGTGAAATATTTATTTATTTATAATAAACTTACTTACTACGCTGGCTCAGCGATCCAAAGTGGGTCTTGGCCTCCGACGTCAAAGTTCGCCATTTTTTGCGGTCCTGTGCCAATTCTGCCCAATCGTGCACGTTGAGTGCTTTGAGGTCCTTGGCGACTTCGTCCCTCCAGCGGTATCTCGGACGACCCACTGGACGTCACCCCATTGGTCGTCCCAGATAGGCTCTTTTGGCTGCACGAACCTCTCCCATCCTCTCCACGTGTCCGAGCCAGCGCAGTCGGGATGATGTTATTTCCCCGATGATGTTCGGCTCGGCTATCAGGCCTTCGATCTCCTGGTTGAACCTGTGCCTCCAGCACCCATCTCCTTTGGTTGGTCCCAGAATCTTTCGGAGTATCTTCCGTTCCGTCACCAGCAGTTGATTTTCCTCCTTCAGTGTTAATGTCCAAGTTTCACATCCATACATTAAGAAAAAACAGAACTAATAATAAACTGTTGTAATGAATATTTTTTAGACGACCCGTTTGGAACAGTGGTAGTGGACGCTGCCTTTGGTCCAAGGGTTGCGGGTTCGATCCCCGCACAGTACAAACATTTGTGTGTATGAACATGTCTGTTTGTATTGGTCTGGGTGTTTGTATGTATTATAAGTATGTATTTACAAAAGAAAAGTATTATATGTATATATTTGTAATTCTGCTGTTGATTCTGATATCCGTAACACAGGTGCTTGAGCTACCTATCTCGGAGTCAGATCAATATATGTGATGTTGTGAAATATTTATGTTTTTTTTTAATTTAATTAATTTTATCAATGGAAAAATCCGCAGGATTCAGGCAGGATCAGGAGGACTCAGCTCAGGGGTGATTTTATTTATAATTTTATTGTAGTAATATTTGTTTGACGCGTCCAAAATTTGATTTCATATTTTACACTTTTAATAACGAAATCAATTTTTCTTTTGTAAGTACATTATTGTGTACCACCAAGACAATGTAAAACATTGTTAAAGGTTAGAGATTAATTAATTGTTTTAAAAGTAACTCTAAAACAATCTGCAGGTTCTGTCGCGAGGACGAGGAAACGATTATCCACGTCCTCGGCGAGTGCATAGCGCTGCACCGCTGCAGAAGCCGGCACCTGGGAGCACACATGATCTCAGCTGACGAGATCAAGAGCTCCCCCATCAGCTCCATTCTCGGGTTTATCCTGGAACTGGAGCTACATGAGGTGCTGTAATAGGTTACGGGGCTGCCACAATAGATCATCTACTGGTCGCAGTGGCTATGAGACAGCAGGGCTCACCCCATTTCTATCAAATAATAAACTCTTTAAACATAAGAGAAAATATTATTCCATTAAATCGATGTCATTCCATTAATTAATAATATTGTGTTATTGTTTACTATGAAGGTATATCTTGTGTGATATAAATGATCTAACTATAAAATAGCAAAGCTATTTATTTATTTCTAGCAAATTATATTGTATAAATAAAAAAAATAGTTTGTCGCCGGAGTAACTCGTGAGTTTAATAAAATTATGCTAACTAAATTGACAGATGCAAATGTTAATTTATTACGTCTATTAAGGTGACTGGTAGGGCACACTAGCGACGCCAATCGATTTTAATTTTTAGCTACTAACCGGATCTATTTTAAACAATTTCGGGGTTACAACCAAAGGTGGACAAAGTCGCCATGCAGGCTTAAGGTACTACCTGGTTAAAAATATAAGAAGAATGTTATTTTTTTTGTTCATAGGTCAAATTAAAAGCCACAAAAAGTCTGCCCAAAGGGGACACACACACTCTTCTTGTTAGTTGTGAACTGAGAATCAGAATTCCTCTTACATAACCATATTCATAAAATAATTCTTTATAGGCAACTACACTCGCGAGCAAAAGTTTGGAATCACTACTTGAAATTGGTTTCGCGCGATCTTGCTTAGTAAATAAATTTTTAATAATTTTAAAAAATGACATCATTTTAAAGGTTCAACTGTCCACTTTCAATTTATACCAAATTCATTCAAATGGAGACAGTAGTTGTGGAGCTATCCCGGATTAAACGAAGGAGGTAGGAAAACAAGGAAATATGGAAAAATAATGAATGAATAAAACAACAAAAATTTATTAATAAAACATTTCTTTAGCTTTAAAATTAAGTGTCAATACTCTGTATTCCCTCCCCTCGCCCTAATAACTGCTCGAAGACGATTCTTCATAGACCTGATCAGCTTCTGAATTGATTCTTGTGGAATACCTTCCCACTCCTCAATCAACGCCGCTTTCAGCGCATTCAGACATGAAGGAGCAGGAGTTCTGGAACGAACCTTCCTCTTCAGTTCATCCCACACGTGCTCAATGGGATTCAAGTCAGGGCTGAGCGCCGGCCAGTCCAATGTGGCGATACCGACTTCTTCGAGGTATTCAGTGGTCACACGGGCAGTGTGACAACGAGCGTTATCGTGCATAAGGAGGAAGTCATCACCGATATATGCCGCATAGGGAACGACATGTTCCAGCAGAATATCGGAAATGTACCGGTCTGAAGTTAGACCGCCTCCTCGTCCCCCGCCAGGCACGAAAACAAGCTCGGTTTTACCGTCGAAAGAAATGCCGGCCCACATCATACAAGAGCCGCCCCCATAAGCCACTGTTTCAGCGAAACAGCACTGTGCAAATCGCTCCCCAGGCCGCCTGTAGACCCGACCTCTTCGGTCGCTACCGTGCAAACACATCCTGCTCTCGTCGGAGAACAGGACTTGCCTCCATTGCTCAACCTCCCAATCAAGATGGGTGCGAGCAAATTGAAGGCGAGCTTGTCGGTGAGCTGCCGTGAGTTTCGGGCATGTGGCAGGCCTTTTTGGAGTCAGATTCGCTTGCTTGAGTCGTCGACGAACTGTCCACTCGCTGGCTGCTACTCCACGAACATCTCGGAGCTCCTGTTGGACGTCGACACCAGTCAAATGCCGATTTCGGAGAGATGTTGACATGATAAAACGGTCATCCCTCTCCGATGTGCACCGGCGCCGTCCAGATCTTGATCTCGGGATAAAGCCACCAGTCTCCCGAAAGCGCTTATAAACTTTCGAAACACAGGACTGGCTTATGTGGAGCCGACGAGCGACAACTCGCTGGCTGAGCCCTTCTTGCTATATGGCTACGATTTGTGCGGCTTCTATAGGTGTTGTCTCCATTGTCGTACAAGGTAAAGGGTCAAAAGTAGCAGAGATGTGTACCGGTCAACGTCTGAAAGGCGACTGATAAAGAAAATGCGATAACAGGTGCTTTTATAGGGGTCAATAGGTCGCAACTCGAGACGTATCAAACAATTGAAACACGTCTTTTTCGTTACTCCTTCGCTTAATCCGGGATAGCTCCACAACTACTGGCTCGATTTGAATGAATTTGGTATCAATTTAAAGTGAACAGTTGAACCTTTAAAATGATGTCATTTTTTTTGTTATAAAAAAAAAATATTTAGGTACTAAGCAAGATCGCGCGAAACCAATTTCAAGTAAGTGATTCCAAACTTTTGCTCGCGAGTGTAGTTGCGAAAGAAGAAAAATTTATCGTCTTTGGCAACTGGTTGACTAACAAGAATGTTAGTTCTTCTTTGGCAACTGGATGTGGCCGGAGCGCGGGAGGGATCGGTTCTCAGTTGGGACAATATATAAATATACAAAGCCCGAGTTAAATCGAATAAGTTCCTTGATTATTTATTTTAAAGAAGGATTTCACATAATTTATTTTAACATTAAGTACATAGTGTCTATGTTAACCAACAAATATAATTTGTGATAATATGTTACCAGTGCTAGTTCAATATTTAATTTATTTAGGAAGTAAAGGTATTAAAAATAGTAACAGATATTATTTTTAAATTGTCTAAAATATTTTTTTTATTATCTGAAGTAAACTGACAGATTTCAATGTCAACTTCCCATACATTTTGACCTCTTGTCAGATGTAAAATGTCAAAATGTATGATAACTTGACATTTGCATTCTTCAGTTTGGTTTATAATTAAAAACAGCACGGTCGCGGTCAAAAAGTGTTTACCACTTTAAGGATCATAATCGCACGCACATAATTAAGTGATAAGTATGTCTATTACAACCTGTGCGGATAAAGAATGGGATCAGAAATTGCGGTGAATCTATTCACTTCTCGCTCGCACACTATTTGCGTCTATACTCGCACCCCACGAGTGCGAGTATAAACGCAAATAGTGTGCGAGCGAGAAGTGGATAGATTGGCCGCCATTTCGGATCCCATTCTTTATCCGCACAGGTTGTATGTCTATTACATAATATTGATCATAGTTATGGTATCTTTTTTAATTATTCCTGATCAAAATAAGTTCAAAAGACGTTCAAATAAATTTTATGACAAATGTCATGTCATTTCAAAGAAATTAGGTTTTTTTATGACTGTACAATATTGTATCCTCTTTATGTGTCTTTTTTCATATTTACTTTAAAAAGGTAATATGTAACTTGATATGGCATTTTTTACTTTAGTGCAAAAAGTGTGATATAGAATCAAATTTCAAAACTGGTGAACACTTTTTGACCGCCACTGTATATAGGTACTTTTTTTTATGTGATAGGTGGCAGACGAGTTGACGGATACTTATAGTAAAACAAACGTTCCAATTATTTTTATTTGGTTGTGTGCACTGTAAAGTATTTAAAACTTTTTTTATTATTTTTAAGCGTGAAAAGTGATTATTTTCTTGTGAAGATATTACCAGTTTAGTAAAAGTACTTAAAAGTTTATTTATATAATAAAAGCTATTTATATTAGGATAGAAGACAAATTGAAATAAATATGAATTTGACCCTGTGTAACAGTAGAGTAGAAAGAGCATGTAAGATATTCGTGGAAAGCCATATCGTGATTTTTAACTAATAAATAAATACCAACTTAGGTCAGCATCAAAAGTAGCTTAACACATTACAATGTACAGTGGCGGACACATCAAGCTATACAAAACTGTCAAATTTCTTCATTTAATTATAAACCTTATATTGTTACACATTGAGTTCGAAATCGATTGAGGAAATTTGACAGTTTTGTATAGCTTGATGTGTCCGCCACTGTACCATGTCAAAGTAACTTTTCTGCCTATTATAGTCAGTTTCCAAGGGGTTCGTAAAAATTTTACTTCGACATGTTATTAAAGTGTAAAGCTACCGTACCTCAATATTTAAAAAGTTGACTTTGTTAAAATTCAGAAGCTTTATTATCAAAAAGGTTTTGTTGATATCAATGTTTAAATAAATTGTTGCAACTATTTAAAAAATCACGATTTATTTCTAATAAGAAATAAAGATACAATTACAACCTTTGCGGATAAAGAATGGGATCAGAAATGGCGGCGCATGTATTCACTTCTCGCTCGCACACTATTTGCGTCTATACTCGCACCCCACGAGTGCGAGTTGATTCTCATATCACACTATTTGCGTCTATACTCGCACCCCACGAGTGCGAGTATAGACGCAAATAGTGTGCGAGCGAGAAGTGAATAGATGCGCCGCCATTTCTGATCCCATTCTTTATCCGCACAGGTTGTACTTATCGATCTTTTATTATAATACATGTTTTAAAAATCTATATTATAAATATTATAACGTAAATTACGTTATATTGATGTTTTGTTAACGAAAAGTACAATTTAATGTATTAAATATTTTATACAATATTTTTTGTTTTAATGAAATGTATTCTATAACAGCAGGATACAGGAGCCCAATTCTCGTGCTCGTGATATTTATTTTCATACGACATATATCACTAAAACACAGTATTTTTGTATGGTTTTCAAGTGATATCCGCCATGTTTTCAAAATGTTACGAGCACGAGAATTGGGCTCCAGGGCTTGGGGGACCGGATTAATACCACGGCCTCATCGAAAACCAGGGTGTAACAGGGCTCGCGCTGTGTTTCACAGAGTGAGTGAGGGTATCGGAGGGAAAAGGTAGTTTAAGGGTTGGCAGCGCATCTGCGACTCTTCTCCCGTTGCGGGTGTTTTTTTAATGCTAGAGACGACAGACGGTAATCGGGTCACTTGATGGTAAGTAATCACCGCCACCAATGTTGTGGGAGAGCCACGCTTCGGCATGAATGGGTAAAAATAATTAGTGAACAATGTTGCAGCAAGAAAGGTCCCCGTCTCAGCCTATGCCACAGCAAAGCCATGACGCTGATTTTCAGACGGCGGCCTCAACAGTTTGTCCACGCCAGGCTCATTATTTCTCTTATTCGCCAAAATCAAAATAAACCACTTGGCGGCGCTAGTATCGTCGCGGTCTCACCTTAAGGTAACGGGTAGGGCACGCTAGCGACGCCAATCGATTTAAATTTTTAGCTACTAAACCGTATCATTTTAAACAATTTCGGGGTTACAACCTCTCTGCAAACACATACCTACTATTATTAAATAACCATGCACAAATGTTGGGTCCGTTTTTGTACGCGAAATATTCATGCACGCCAAAGCGGCCACTTTTAGCGGTAATCCAAAATTCGAGTGCAAAAGCAGACCAAACAGTTAACTATAAGTATTAAGTAAATAGTATACTTAGGTGTTTGCCGAGAGATTGTAACCCTGAAATTATTTAAAATAGATCCAGTTTAGTAGCTAGAAATTAAAATCAATTGGCGTCGCTTGTGTGCCCTACCCGACACCTTAAATATTTTCATTATATTAATTCCACTCTGCCCCACCAAGATGCTTCATGCTTGGTGGAGCATTGCGGAATAATTCCTGAAATAGCTCAAAACAAGGCAAAATCAAACCAATAAAAATCCATTCAAAATAATGTTATTATTACACACATTTCATGCACTGCATTTATCAAATTACATTAATCATACATATCAATACATTAAATAATATCACAAAATAATTGTTTTCTCTTAAAGATCTTAATGACTAAGTGCCAATTTACCCTTTACTAATCCGGTTAACTCTTCTCTCTCTTTCCATGGATAGTCCTCACATCCCATATACAGCATGTTACGATAACAATTGAGGATAGGATTAAATCTTGACATTGGCACAATTTAATGACTTATGCTACATACGGTAAGTGCTCGTGACATTTATTTTCATACGACATATTCATACGACACTAAAACATAGTTTTTTTGTATGGTTTTCAGGAGCCCAATTCTCGGGTTCGTGATATTTTGAAAACATGGCGGATATCACATGAAAACCATACAAAAAATCTATGTTTTCGGCTCCTGTATCCTGCGCCCACTGACGTCATATCCGTAGGTTAAGAAAATATTTAAAATCATTAGGTTGCCTCGCCATGTGTACACACAACATTTTGTTACATAAATACAGATATTGGCACGCATTTTCAAAATATTATACATAAATCCATTGTTTGTAATTAAGTAGTCTTTTAAAGACATCAGGAAAAACCGGCCAAGTGCGAGTCGGGCTCGCGCACAAAGGGTTCCGTAGCAGCAAAGTCCAAAATTACAGTTAAATCAACCTATCTCAAAAACTATAAGAGATACTTTGATCAAACCAAAAATCGTTGAAAGAGTTAATTAGCATGCATCACCTCTATTTTTTTTAGAATTTTATACCCCGTAGTTATAAAAATAGAGGGGGGGGGACATACTTTTTACGACTTTGAGAGCTGATATCTCAAAAACCGTTCACTTTAAGAAAAATGTTTTTTAGAAAACTTTATATCATTTTAAAAGACCTTTCCATTGATACCCCACACGGGTATGTACATCGAAAAAAAAAATTTCATCCCTCAGTTACATGTATGGGGGGCCCCACCCCCAATTCTTTTTTTTACTATTTAGTGTCATATTTTTGTAGCGGTTCATACAACACATATTCCCATCAAATTTCATCACTGTAGTACTTATAGTTTCCGAGTAAATCGGCTGTGACAGACGGACAGACGGACATGACGAAACTATAAGGGTTCCGTTTTTGCCATTTTGGCTACGGAACCCTAAAAATCACTAACCTCATACTAGATTTAAATAACAAAAATATATTCAAGTAGTCAGAAGAAAATGTTGTATATTCCCATATTCCCCACCGAACATGTCTCGATTAATAAAGTAATTACTTTTACTTCCTGTTGTCCACACCAATTATCGAATATTTCCGCCCTGCCTCACAAGGAGGGCTTAGCGGAATTATATTAAAAATCGCCTATTGATTAGGGTCCGAAACTAAACGTAACGCGACGTCAAAATTGAACAGGAGGTCTAGGTCGCATTATTAAGTGCTAATCTAATGTGAACTAGTGGGTACCTGATCCGGTGGGGACAATAGGAATGAAAATATGTGATGTAGTCTCATAAAGCCAGCCAGAAAAGTAGGCTACCTATTTTTTAAACAAATAAATTTAGTGATTTAGCGGGTGTTAAGACACCCACTAAATTTCCGGCCCTCCCACTAAAATTCTGCAAAATATGCCTGAGGCAAATTTTCCAGAAAAAATCGAGAACATTCAAATTAGACAAATTATTCAAGTATTTTATTTTATTTAGTGAAATCACGTCTAGATCTCATTATGTAATGTGGATGTCAACATATTGGATATTAATTATCATAATACAAATAGTTTCCCTCACCAACCCGTCTGCCAAGCGTGGTGAGTATGGCAATTACCCCTCATGTGATTGAGGGAGGCCCGTGCCCCAGCAGTGGGGACTTAAATGGGCTGATAATGATCATGAAATAGTTTACTTTTTTGA
>JADPWL010003222.1:33907-60001 GCA_019059595.1 Marasmia exigua | reverse complement strand
AAAGAAATTGATGGTCATAATTTAGAAATGGCAGTTGAAGACAATTCAGAAGAGGAGATTGTAGATGATCAGGACTTAGAAGACCAAAATTAAAAATTAAGAAATATGTTAGATTCTCAAATATGTAATTAGAAATTATGTAGATGATCAAGATAAAGAAATATGTTAGATTCTCAAATATTATGTAATCAGATATTCATCATCATCATCAGCCCATTTAAGTCCCCACTGCTGGGGCACGGGCCTCCCTCAATCACATGAGGGGTAATTGCCATACTCACCACGCTTGGCAGACGAGTTGGCGAGGGTTTTGACATAAATGCAGAGTTTTCCTTCTCTGGGTGCTGATGATCATGCTAGCAGCTTTACCTTAGTCGCCTTTTACGACACCTCGGTAAGAGTGAGGGTGGCCTATTCTACTCTGCCGGGGACCACACGGCCACGACACCTCGGTAAGAGTGAGGGATCAGATATTATGATACAAATAAATTAATGAAGTATGAAAACTAGTTTTATTAAATAAAATAAAAAATAATAAAAAGGGAGAGATTTAGTGTATGTGCGTGAAAGAGAAGGAAGCATTATGTTGTCTCTAGCGCACGTGCGGTCGCGGTACAGCTCATAGTCCAGTCAAAATAGACATTCGAGTTCGGAAAAATTCGCATAGAGCTGAAAATTGGTAGAGATGTTTAATACATCATTAGAAACAAAATGCCAAAAGTCCCCATCGATCCCTCTTCTGCAAAAAATTTTATTCAAGGTCAAAAGTGCGAAATTTACATTTTTTCCGTTTTTCTCGAAAACGGCAATTTTTATCGAAAAAATAGTTCAGACAAAAGTTGTAGATTATACAATTCTCTACAAAAATCATATAAACACTTTTTTTCGTACGACTCACTGTTCATAAGATATCGTCATTTGAAAGTTTGAAAAATTCATATCTTACGTAGTATGCACATATTTCCGCACCACCTATGACGTAATGTACTCGGCGCATTTTTTTAACGTGGTTTCCCCCCTAGGCATACTCCACGATCTATTGTAATAGTGAAAGTTTGATTAGATTTTGTTTTAATGATAAAAAAAACGGTATTGTTGATCGAAGTGAAATGTCATTTTATTCATTGTCAATCACTACAGATTGAATATCTTCTCGAATTATTGCTGCAGCAGCTTTCAGGACTCTAAATCGTTCTTCGTTTCTATTTTGTTTTCTATTTTCGTACCATACTTTATTGAGAATATCATGTTGATTATCAATAAAACAGATCATGGTTAAACTCCCTCTTTTCTCCGTTATAATATTTTTTTCGCCATATTTTAACTTCAATCTCCTTTTAATCCTTTTATTATCCATAGTCGGATTGTTGCCAATATCTTTCAATTCTTCCAATGAAAATTGGCAATCATCATTATTTTAAATGTATTGAAATATTTTCTCCATCGCAAAATTCACTAAATCGTCTTCAGGTCGACCGACTTTATGCCCCGTAGTGGGCCTCAGAAAAATATTATAACAATTATCGTGGTAATTAGCTTCAGCAGCAACTAAGTCAAACTCATACTCAATACGAGCAATCACAGCTTTTGCCACGTCATCAGAACGAGTCCGAGCTACCTTTAATATAGAATCCTTAAATTCAAGTGTGGAAACATTACGTATTTTACGACGAACATTCTGTGCTTTCTTCTTTTCTGCTTCTTCATTTGCTTTATTGCCGCAAAATAAGCAAAATCTTTTAAAACAAAACTCGGGCTCACCTACTCGTGCTCTAGTATGAGGTGGGCTTGTAGATGTACTCGCTTCTTCTGTGTCACGCTGTCTTTTAGCCGCTATAATACTACTCTTTCGAGTGTACATTTTCAGACACTGTACGTAACTGTCACAGATTGCTTGTCTCTCAAGTATTGAAGGAACTCATCATTTCTTTCAACACTTGCATCAATCAAAGACTTCATTCCACGATCCACAGTTACGACTTCACCTTCTTTCAAAGGTTTATCACAAATAAAACAAACTTCTGACATTTTGTTAAAATTAATTAACAACACAACGTAAAATTGAAAATATAATCACTAAGCACGTCTGCTCACTGCAAAGAAATTTTTAAAACTAACAGTATATTCCAAGTTATTTCGTATAGTTCCTTCAAAGATAAGCAGGTATGTGACCCTCCACACTCAAACAATGACGTAGCAAGCAGATGTTGCTCAAGGTTACAGACGAAAGGGATTAGGGACTGACAAATATTCTTTAATATACTATAAAATTATATATATTTATATTTTTAATGTATACGGGCAGTATTGTATGAGTCCCACAAACCAATATTTTATTATTTTCAATTGAATGGAACGTCTATGACGTGTACAGACTACATTGAAATACATACTACGTAAAATATGAATTTCTCAAACTTTCAAATGACGATATCTTATGAACAGTGAGTCGTACGAAAAAAAGTGTTATATGATTTTTGTAGAGAATTGTATAATCTACAACTTTGGTCTGAACTATTTTTCGATTAAAATTACCGTTTTCGAGAAAAACGGAAAAATGTAAATTTCGCACTTTTGACCTTGAATAAAATTTTTTGCAGAAGAGGGATCGATGGGGACTTTTGGCATTTTGTTTCTAATGATGTATTGAACATCTCTACCAATTTTCAGCTCTATGCGAATTTTTCCGAACTTATGACTTTTTTTTGTCTATTTTGACTGGATTATCAGTCAGCTGTCGGCGGCAAGAGTGGGAAGGCACGCGCGTCTAAGAGCCAATAATACGGACGAACATACACCACATTTTGCAAGCCAAAATGCACCAAGCAATGCTAACGCTAAGTGTCAGCAAATTCCTTAAGTGCCATAAAAAACAATTCTCACACTTGTGAATGAGAAATTTGTGCTCAAGTGTATTTCTAGAGAGGGTAGTTATACATAAATAATAACAACTTGTCAAATTACCCAATAGTATTTAAAAAAATATACTTTTTTTTTGTGTTCCCCTAATTGTGCCGGTGTGTGTATAAACCATAATTAATAACGTACATAATAAGGATTTTACAATATTTTAAATACCTACCTTTAGCCAACTGTTATTTTTAATCATAATAAGTAAGTTACCTACTTGATTATTGTTATGTAAAATAGTTTCATTATACTTTATATACCTACCTAATTAAGGTGTATTGTCATCATAAATTACCTACTGGATTTGTATTATGTAAGAAATATAATTAATTAAAAAATTAAAATAAGTATGTACCTACCATAATTTGTTAAGTTATCCATGTTTTGAGTGTCATATGTACCTATGTACATATAACCCTTAAATTAAGGTATGTTATTTATTATATGTATAAATTTAAGGTTTTGAATTTAAAAATAAAAAAGCTTGGCATAAAAACCTTTTTTTATTAACACTATAAATTAAATACTACCTAATTAATTACCTAATAAATGTAATTATCTCTACAATACTTATGTTAAATACTGCCTAGTTTAATACCTAATAAATTTAATTATCTCTACAATACTTATCAACTAACTTATTTAAGATGTGTAACGACTGAGACGTCAAATCCTGCCAGCCCCTCTGTACCTGAACTTCATGTTCTCTTATTCGGGGTTTTGCTCTCTCCTCACTTCCATGTAGTCTCGATGTTGTTCTATTTTAAATTTTCTCCACTGACGAAGAGTTGCGTTGCCTGCTCAGTGTGTGAAGGCCTGTTGATCCGTCTTCGAGGGGATCCACGGGTCCGGGTTGGCCTAACACGGCGAGGTGTTGTTTGCCCAGACTGAGTAGGATTGACCACATGAAACCGTGAAGAGAGCAACGGTTCTGTGAACCCAGATAGAGCTGGCTGAGCACGGGTTGTGTCTGCTACCTCTCTCGGTGACACATCTCTTGATGGTACTACATATCATCATTTCAGTATCTGCAAAAGAAGTAATTTGTTACTTTCACCTTAAATGTTAATCTATTTATTCTAATGTAGACAATGTTGCATAATAAATGCATAACTTAAAAAAATGCTTGTAAATAAAAATACTTATTTTTATTATAAATGAAAAATAATAATAAAACGTTAAGTATTCTCATATCAATTACAAGATTTTTTAAAGTAAAGGTTTAGAAGCTATCAACTAAACCAGTGAGAATAATACTAATTCCAATCAATGAATTACATTATAGGTATAGTTTACCTTGTACTTCCAAAACCTGAGGTGGAGATATTACAACTCTTTGGTCCGCTTCAAGTTCATTATGGCTAGTAGGAGCTGAAAAACAGTACAATTTTGAGTTTGATATATAAGTATAGAAAAATATCAGGAACTATGATTATAATAAGCTATGCAATATATGCCTATGCCCGGCAAGGGGCTTTGTACAGCTGATGCTGATACAATACCTATAATAACAAAGTACTGTAGTTAATGTCACTTAAATAAGATTTGTTGATATGTCGCAACTTACTTTCAACTTCCAATTCCGCTATTAGTAATGGCTCGAAGGGCCCAGCTCGTGATGTTGATGGCCGTAATTCTATTTGTTGCATGTTAATGGAAGGCCCAGCTTCATTATATGATTGAGAATCTAAAATATTACGACACAAATGTATTCTTATCAGCCATGGGTACGGATCAGACGAAGGATCGCGCACTCTGACAATCCACGAAGCCCAGGGACAGACGTTCGAGAACGTTGCGATAGTCAGAACAACTCCGAAACAGTCCCATCTCCTGCAAAGTGTCCCACACGCGGTGGTAGCCATCTCCAGACACACAAGAACTTGTGTATATTATACAGATAACGCCACTAACGACGCTACAGCGCGCCTAATATCCATGGCATCGAAGGCTACCATCGAAAAAATAACCGAGTACAACCTCAAAATGGCGATCCGCCGGGGCGATGACGCGGTTAGGGACAAGCTTGCAAATAAAAGATAAATTACTAACATACCCCTAAACCCTCCTTTGAGGTCCTTAACTACATAAAATCACCATACCCGCTACCCCAAAAAATAATAATAATAATGACAGTACATTTTATTAACATTAACCATGCACGACTGCCTAAACATAAGATTGTTATTGTAATTTAATTTAGTTTAATTTTATCGCGGAGCAATTATCAAAAATAATTTGTAACACTTTAAAAACAAGCACAATAAAGGCACGGAACCAGTGTCCGTGGAATTTCATTAGAATTAAAAAAAAAATGTATTCTTATCATTTACAATAAAATTTAATTTCATAACTGGAAAAAAACTATAATACTTATTATTTACAATCTATAATGTCACCAGGCACTGAATCTAGTTGGGGTGGAGTGGTTACTCTATTAGTAGTAGAGCAGCTGGTGGTTGTCTGTAAAATAGTTTTGTTATTGAAACTTAACAAATTAACCACTACTACTAACTAGAACAGTTTTCTTCTATTAGTACCTTATAAATAAAATTAAATCTAGCCCCTTACCCGCGACAATCCTGCCTCTGCTACTGCTAAGCCCGTTGCCACATCTATACCTACCAGTTTTAGAACTCTTTGTTCTAAATCTGATAGTTTGCAAAGATCAGCTGGACTAGCACCGGTATTCGAGCAGCCTTTTTTTGTGTTATTTAGCAAACAAATGCAAACTCACAATAGTAGGGGAGCCCGCCGTGCTAAATCGGGATTTACTCGAGCGTCATTGAGACTTATTGAGTGCAAAGCTTAGATGATAAGAAGAAAAAAATGTCATATGATATATACCTTTTCATCGGTGGGGGGAGCAACTATAGATTTTCAAAAATGTAAAAAAAAACTGTTGCATGGACATCTCGAGCGTGTCAGATATTGATAGAATCTATGTTTAACGTTTTTTCAAACATGTACGTATGTTAATCTGATAGTTTTCATGATGGGGGTGGTCGTACGTAAGGGTTGAAAATTGAAAAAAAAAAATTTAATCGAGCGCGTCAGATTTTCGAAGGGAATGTTAAGTGAACTTAAAAAAAGCTATTATGTAATAATCTGACGATTCAGATGTGACGCAAGCTCACGGCCATTATTAGAATGTGCAAAAAAAAATCGTCATCTTGAACTACTCAAGCGCGTCAGATTAAGATTATGGTTCATCTTAATGCCCTGGACGTAATATCTCATAATCTGACGATTACCAGGAGGGATACGCCTAATCTGACAATTAAAAAAATTTTTTTTTCATTTTTCTAAATCATGAAACTTAATTAATTGAAAAGCTCAAGAAATAGCATGCAAATTAAAAAGTGTGATTTTTTTTTAGAAGAATACTTGTATTTACAACAAAATAATTATAAAAAAATAAGTTTTTGTAAGCATTTTTTTTTTAATCGTCATCTTCATCGGTAGAATCATCTTCCTCCTCTGGCTCTATTTCATCCTCAGATAGCGTATCTATAACAAGAAATCATAAAAATAAATAACAATATTTTTTGTTATAAATTACGTATTTTTTAATTATTAGAGAATAAATATACCTAATTCTGGAGTATCCTCAAGAATATCAGGTGTTATGATGACATCTTGATACGCTTTCGGCAATTGATCACCTGCAAACCAGATCATTTCAAGCTTGTCTTCTACAACTTTCCATCCATAGTCTGTTGGTAAAAGATCGGTAATTTTTGCATTATGGGCATTACACCACAAGCACGCAATGTATCTTGTACGTAACACCTGTTGAAATAGCTCCGATTGACAGGGCGGCAAATTGCACGCATCATAATTTCGGATACTCAAGGAAAAAGGTTGCGATTTGTCTTTTACCTTGTACGTCTTATTGAAGATGACAATCCTGGCTTGATTGACATCATCTAACTTTTTCAGTCCATACAACTGGCAAGTAAAAGACTGTATGATGTTAAAAGAATCCTTTACATTATGCTCCTTTGATCCCAAATCCTGAAATGCTTTTTGGAAAATTTCGGAATTCAATAGAAATTGTAAAGGTTTCTTTTTTCCTCGTCGGTACAATGCTGGGTTGAAATCGCAACCCGTGAAAGCGTGCAAAGCTGGTAGCGCCTCCGAAATGTTTGGGCCTAATATACGTATGGATACGTCTATGTATCGGCGTGCATTGCCAACTCCAAGATCTATCCAGACTTCTACTGTTGCTTGCAGGTGCTTCATATTCGCCAACATGATGACCACAATATCAGTATCAGAAGTTCTGATTGTAATTTTGTTGGCAAGCAAGAAATACTATCTTCGTATCCGCTTCTTCGTGATCTGGGCATGACAACTCATTATTAATGGTGCGTGTGACTTTATTGTCAGTAACAGAATATTCATAACACAAATCATGTATTATATATATATTACTTTACTGCCGATAATCGCTGCCATCTCCTGATCAGCCCAATGATCGATGAAAAACTTGACAATAGCTTCTTTGAACTTTATATTTTTCAAATCTTTGGTAAAGTCTGCTGTTCTCGTTTGTTGAGGACCAGAGATGTGGAATTCCTTGTCGTCTACATTGCCTCGAAGAGAATGCTCATAATCTTTAATTGAGGGTGTAAAGTAGCGATCAAATACAATGGCAACTCTACGTGCAGCGTTATTGGTAAGACATTGCAATATCTTTTTGGACACACCTCCAAAAGTACGGGGCATTTCTTTAAAGGTATTTAAAAAAAAGAAACCATCTACAATTACAAGATCAATTTGTGATGGTGGTTGCTCCACATCTTCGACTTGTTTTTCTAACTCATGAATTAATACTGACTTATCAGTCTTATTTAAAGAACCATCTATATGGCACAGTGATAACGGCATAGGAGTTATAGGAAAGCAAAGTACTTTCTCCAGGTCTATATTCGTGTCAAGAGATAGAGCTAATAACCGACCAAATAAATCCCGCTGCAATTTCAGTTCATACACTTTTCCACCAATTTTCATTTTTCTTTACTTCTTGAGGCTTGCAAAAGTTAGCACCGGATTTTTTTTAATGGCTGGTGAAATCTATCTGAATTTAAATTGCATTCCATTATGAATTGATCTCGCAGAAATGTTCCTCCAGACACTGTCTTTAGCAAACAGTTTGTAATTTCTGAAGGGGCAGCTTGCCCTGTTGAAATGTTAAACAACTGACCACTATCAATAGAAGAAGAGAATGGATTAATGTTCTGCAGGACACTGTTCGAAAAAGCTACAATTTGGATGTGTTGTTTTTTCATTCTATCTGGGTGTAGATCAGCAGCTACATCGTGGTAATTTTTATCAAGCCCTGCACGAGTAAGTACATGAGAGATGATTCTGGTTCGCGCTCCAAGATTTTTAGCCCAACGCTGTCTAGCCGCAATTGAATTTGTCTCAAGGTTTCCTTGCTGCTTTCAAGCGGTTTGTCGCGCGCCGTGGTCATTGTTCCGATCTGTTTAGTGACAATGGAACCAATTTTGTTGGCGCCGCCCGCGAGCTGAAACAGTTGCTCGCTCAGGAAAAATCTCAGGTCGCAGTAGAGATAGCAGAATGGCTTTCCAGCAATGGTACAACGTGGCACTTCATACCACCCCATGCTCCTAACCATGGTGGATTATTTGAAGCGGGAATTAAATCCACGAAACATCACCTTAAGCGTGTTATAGGTGTCTTCACGTTGACATTTGAAGAAATGTACACGGTACTCTCCCAAATCCCAAAACACAGGCGTGTCTCTTCAGCTCTAAGCAGACCGCTTTCACCTTGTCCCCCACTTTTCAAAACGTGTCCTTGCCTGTTGCAGACACTCTGAGTCTACTAGGTATGGACCTAACCTCCAACCTTAACTTCGGTCGCTCTATTGAGACCAAGGCAGCCACTGCTGCTAAAAAACTTGGTATCCTATGCAAGGTTATGCGATACTTCACGCCGGAACAGATTCTTAAACTCTATGAAGCTCAAGTTCGGTCGTGCATGGAGTATTGCAGTCACCTATGGGATGGCTCTGCCAAGTATCAGCTGGCTGCCCTCGACTCGATTGAGCGTCGAGCCATGAAGTTAGTTGGTGACGCAGAATTAGTGGAAGGTAAATCCCAAAGCCTCGCTCACCGACGTAGAGTGGGCCTGTCTATCGGTTTTTTATAGGATGCATTTTGGAGAGTGTTCGAATGAGCTTCACGACCTGATACCACCTTCTCCTTTCTACCACCGGACATTACGGAAGACGACAGGAATTCACCCTTACACTGTGCAAGTTCCACCAGCTCGTACTAAGCGTTTCGCTTCCTCTTTCTTGGTACGAACTGCTAAGGAATGGAACAACTTGCCGGCTTCTGTATTCCCAGAGAGCTACAATTTGGGTGTCTTTAAGTCGAGAGTGAATAGGCTTCTTCTGGGTAAGCACGCTACATCTTAGACCTTATTGTCACTTTCCATCAGGTGAAATGAGGTCAAGTGCAAACCCATTTAATATAAAAAAAAAAACAAAAATTAAGGCTTGCCTCAATTCGAGGCCACTCAGTCATTTGAACAATGACTCCGAAGACCCCGCTCCGCTCACACCAGGACACTTCTTGATTGGCGAACCTCCAGTGCTGGTGCCAGAAGTAAACTATGAAGCATCCTCTGTTAGTAGTCTACGTCGTTGGCAACTAACTCAACGTATGGTGCAAGGATTTTGGCGAAAGTGGTCACAAGAGTATTTGAGTCGGTTTCTAACCCGTTACCGATGGTCTCATTATATTCCGGAGCCTAAAATTGGAGACGTGGTTCTAGTTAAGGAGGACGATCTCCCTCCCTCTCGCTGGTTGTACGGAATCATAACGCAGAAACATCCTGGTTTGGATAACATTACACGCGTGGTTACACTCAAGTGCAAGGGTGTCTTGTTCAAAAGACCTGTGTCAAAAATATGTGTACTCCCAGTCACAGGTTAGTTAATTGTTGTGCCTCTCATTTGTAATTGTTTATTATTATATTGAGCCGTGTCCATGTTATGTTAATTTTATGTAGTTTGTGTCAAATCGTTATATTTATTCCAGTTATTTTATGTTATGTTTCAGTTGATACTGATCAACTTGTCTAAGGGTAATGTTTTCAACTATTTACTATTTCAAAATGTTTACAGTTATTGAAAAAAAAATACGAGTAAAATGTATAAATGTACAACTTTAAGATTGTTTTCCTTTTATGTAAAATCGGTGTCTTACAATAAATATGTTCTAATCTGTATTTAGTTAAGTTCAACTTTAACTTTTGCCAATTTAATGTTAAAAACCAACAAAATGTTAATGGACATCTGTCATTTTGTCCATGGTGGGCGGAATGTATAGACGCGCCGTCAAGCGCGCTCAATGAACGGGGAATTTAGTTCCAAACCGTGCTAATAGATGGCGCTGGGCGTATCCTGCATCACACCTGGATTTGTGCATTTCGGTTTCCATAAAGCCCAGCGGCCATCTTTGATTTTTGTCTGCCATATGTATTGCCTTGGTCTGTCATTTGTATAATTTTCAAATATAGACCTTATTTACACTTCTACGAGATTTTCATTTGTCGGACCCGTCGTTTACATGTACACTACTTGCAAAAAAGTAGTGTACATGTACCAATAAATGAACACTTGGAGGAAGCGGCTGCATGCGGCCCGGAAGAGAGCCGGCGGTGCCTTTAAGATGCGGCAGTGCCTGTTGTGTGGGGAGGTTCTGAGGGGCAAGGTAAGGCGGCACTTTACTTCGGTGCATCCTGGGTACAGTTTCGTCCCACGGTCGGCAGACTATCCCCGGTTGTACTATACCCATATCCGGGTGCCGCTGGATGTCTGCCCGCCCAGCATCAGGCCCCCGCTGGAGCTGCTGCGCGGGGTCCGGGGTCTGGACTGGGAGTTTATTGGGCTTCGCAGATAGTGTTTGTGCGTGTTAGTGTGTATGCGGCCTGTCATGTGTATTAAGGTGATTAATATTAAGGTGATTAATGTATATGTAATGGATTTTATTTTGTTTTTCTGGCGCAGGGGGTACTTTAGTTATTACAAACTTCAAGAAGCAAAAAAAGTGTTATCCTGACAAAAATGCTGCAACAATTACATATATTTCAGTTAAAATAAACTAACAAGATTTGTTAGATTTAACTTTGAAGTACTTATTCGCGAAGAAAAACATTTACTAATTAGCGAATGGGGTTTTGATGAAGCCTGGAGTCACAGCGTCTACCACTAAAAGTAGGATTCTTCAACTTCAAATCAAGACCTACAAAGTGTTTTCATGGCAAGTCTTATGCCATTGAATCTTACAACTGAAGATGGAGATATTATTAAGCAAAACCAAACGACCCTCATCCACCTTTTTCTGCCGTAAATAAACAGTTTAAAGTAAAAAACGAAATGACTGTAATTGAAGGAGAAATTGAAAGTTTAAGCCCCTCAAACTATGGCAATGCAAATGTCAGTCATAAATTGTTATTGACGTAAATAGATGGAAATGTTGCATCTTGCATATCGTGAACTTCTGCAGCAGCTTGTGATTTGTGCAAAGCGCGTTCGAAGGAAAAGAATAATATAGATCTAGTCAAACTACGAAGATTTGTATGAATATGGATTAAGCAGTCTTCATACGTGGATCCGTGCTATGGAATATTTGCTCCATATAGCATACAGACTAGATAATAAGTCGTGGCCAGTAAGAGGAGAAGATGAAAATAAATCGTAGTAAAACAAGGCAGTGGGACAACAAAATGAATACCGCGTCGATACTGCAAAAATGTTGAGTAATCTGTATCCGTGGTATTACATATCTATAAGTATTCATAAGTTGCTTATTCATGGATCACATATTATTGTAGTAGCTATCAGTTTTGTGTCAGAAGAGGCATCTAAAGCGAGAAACAAAGACTTGCGTAAATATAGAAAATCTCACTCAAGAAAAACGTCAGTATTTCATGTAACGAAGACGTAGCATTATCTTTTGCTCACAGCCATATGACCAAAAAATGATCAAAAATTAAAATAAAAATGTTTAAAGAAGTTTATGAAATGTTGGTTACAAAATAATATCAAGTTGAATTTTGTGATGTAACGAATTTAATTACCGATAGTGATACTGAATAATCTGAAATGGAGAAGGAAGAGGATATTTTCTGTGACTAACACATTGTTTTCTTTGTCAATGTAAGACTTAATTTACAAACAACTGGCGAGTGTGGCGAATGTCACGTGGGGTCTAAATAGAAAGATAGTCAGGACGATATTCGTAGCGGCGATAGAGTCGATTATCACCTACGGCTCGAGTGCCTGAGCGACAGCATCGCAGCTCTAGATGAATAGGAAACAGTTGGAGACCGTGCAGAGAGGCTTTGCGCAGAAGATCTACAAAGCGTATAGGACCACATCACTAACCTCGGTCCAAATACTCTCAAGTACACTCGCACTGGATCTACGCATTCAAGAAGCGGCCACCTTGTACGGGGCCAAAAAATGTTAAAATGCCGATTTCGTACCCCTGGCAGGAAGCTTGAGAGGAAGGTTAAGTTCACGGATTTTCCATACTCCTCGAGAACTGCTGCCACTGAGTACGAACACCTCGAAAATATGGACCCGGAAACCCAGAAGAACCATAATATCTTGGGGCCACAGGTGTACACCGAGGGTAGAAAGATGGAGGACAAGGTAGGAGCGGCCCTCACATGGTGGGAGAACAGAAAGGAGACCTTTCGCCTAGACCCAACCTGCACGGTATTCCAGTAGGAATTATATGCATTGCACAGCGCTGTGCTAAGGGCGAGGGATAGAGAAGAGATGGTAGTAGAGTAGTCAACATCTTGAGCGATTCAAGATCGTCATTAGAACTACTCTCAAATCCGTTAACCTTACAGCCCCTAGCACAGGTCATAAAGGAGAACATATCAAAAATCAATGAAGTTCCGAATTCGCAGTTAGCCGCCGATCCCGTTACCTTCTGGTACCATTTATTAACATTTTTCTTCTTCATTTTTCTGTAATTTGTCAAATATAATCCTTTTTCGGAAAAATGAAACACGTGTTTGGAATCTCAAACGTAGTGCTTCCTGTAGTTCCGCCAACGTTTTGTTATTGGGTAATTTTATCTATATTTTCCGACATAAATATCAAAATTATCGATTCCTTCTTTGCCTCTGCTATACTTGCTGCTACAAAATGTTATTCCAGACGCTCCAGAAACACGTTAATATCATCCCCTTCGTCGAAGGATTTAAAAGGCAGCGAACAGTCGAGGTCATCTCGACTTATTAAAAATTTGTCCCGTCGCCAAAATAATATGTCCTAAGAGTAAAGTTTTTAGTGTCTACTCTTGTAAATATATAAAATTTGTAGTGTCAATAGGAAGAGATGATTGATAAAGTGCAGTACCATTAATTACTGTCGGAATGAATGAACACCAGCGCCCTCTTTGATGCCTGCAATGTGAACCTCATCCCTAGTCATACCATACGTTGGTACATTGCCCCCTCACTATTCCTCTCGCAAAACGTCAAACTCTCTCTGGTTCAATCTCTGCTCCGCGATACATATTATAAATGTGTAATCCTTTAAAGTCAATAAAACTATCTGTTTATTTAGCTCAAATTAGCTTTTATTTCTACATTAATTACTGTGATATTCTTTCTTGTGCTCGCAAAACGTCAAACTCTCTCTGGTTCAATCTCTGCTCCGCGATACATATTAAAGTACATAAGAAAGTATCGCGAGTGTTTAAGTTAGGTCGCCGGCACGCCGCCCTAGGTTTTCTTTCAGCTATTTCAGCGTGAATAATCCACTCAGTTTCCGAAGAAATGTCTTTGAACACCGTGCATATTGAAAAACTGACCGGGAGGGATAATTACAATAGCTGGAAATTCGCTGTGAGGTCATACTTGGAGCACGAGGAGTTGTGGGCATGTGTAGACCCAAGCCAGGAGAGCACCCATTGCGCCGATTCCGCAAAAGATGTAAAAGCGAAGAGCAAAAACATATTATTAGTAGACCCCCGAAACTTTCATCACATAGAAGATGCAAAAAATGCACGCGATGTGTGGCTGAAACTCCAATCCGCTTTTGAAGACTCCGGATTAGGGAGAAAAGTGGCACTACTCCGAGATCTCATAAATACAAACCTTTATTGCTGTGCTGATATTGAGGAATATGTGAATAAAATAGTAACAACCTCACACAAACTAAGATTTATTGGATTCGAGGTAGATTATGAATGGTTAGGAACTTTAATGTTCGTAGGATTACCTGACCAGTATAAATAATAATGGGCTTGGAAAGCTCCGGTGTCAAGATTAGTGCAGATTCAATAAAAACAACATTATTACAAGAGGTTAAAAAGGAGTCTGAAACTACCGCATTGTACACAAAGCATAAGCCGAAAAGCAACCCTTCTAACAAGTATAGAGGCCCCCGTTGCTACAATTGTAATCGCTATGGGCATCTCAGCAAAAATTGTTTCTCTAAAAAGGATTCTTCGAGTACAAACAAAAATTATTCAGCAGTGTTCTCAGCATTTGCAAATATAGATAACATGGGCTGGTATGTGGATTCTGGTGCATCCATGCACATGTCTCGAAGATCAGACTGGATGTACGACATCAAAACACCTCCAATTCAAACAATTAAGGTGGCTGTTGGCCACCTAAATGCCTTAAGTGAACGCAGAAAAAATGGGAAACGCGGATTTTAACTTTAACTGTAATGATGGTAAAATGAACACAGTCCAGGTAAGAGACATCTTATTTATACCAGATTTCAGTGCAAACCTGCTGTCTGTCAGTCAATTAGTGAAAAATGGATGCCAAGTTAATTTCCACAGTACTGGATGTAATATTTATAATAAAGAGAAAAAATTAGTAGCAACGGCAAGACTAACAAACAACATGTATAAGCTGGATAATAATAACAAACAACATGTATAAGTCGGAATGAATGAACACCAGCGCCCTCTTTGATGCAATGTGAACCCCATCCCTAGTCATACCAAACGTTGGTACATTGCCCCCTCACTATTCCTCTCGCAAAACGTCAAACTCTCTCTGGTTCAATCTCTGCTCCGCGATACATATTATAAATGTGTAATCCTTTAAAGTCAATAAAACTATCTGTTTATTTAGCTCAAATTAGCTTTTATTTCTACATTAATTACTGTGATATTCTTTCTTGTGCGACGCAGTAGTTCCCTGAACTCAATAACTGTAGCTTAGGAAACCAACTTTGTATGCTTCAAGGTTTGGTTCTTGCGCTTCTAATAATATTGATGTAGTCTGCAGGAATAAAAATATGGATGGGGTGGCAATTTTCGTTCAATGCTGCTATTTATTGATTCCATCTCCATTTGACTGTGCCCAACTTCGAGATATTTCTGTTCAATAATAACGTTCCTATCGACTGCAAATTCAATGAGAGCATTAGACAAATTTAAGGATCGGTTTTGATCACACCACATAATAATCTGTTTGGTGTTTGGAGCCTTTTTCTAGTTCTGTTTTTAAGTGTTTGCTCATAATAGTAGTAAAAACGTCCAAGCTGCCATTCCTTTCGTGCCATAAACAGCAAATAACTTCTTTGGTTTTAATTTATAGTTTGTATAGTTATGTACGTTAAGTTTAGTTTTAGAGCATGCAGCTGATGCCTGAATTCTTGAGTAAAATAGCACTGCTTGTACGTACATTGTGTAAAGTTTCTCAAGCAGCTAGATAATCTAAAATACAATAAATCTTAGATTTAATTTATAGCCATTTATATTGAGTATTTTTGAAAAATAAATATTCCTTTTCCTTATTCTTTGGAATGATTCGAACTTCACCTTCATCAAAGTTTAAAGCATGGACAACAAAGTGGGCATCGTATTTGCTATGAATATTTAATATTACGGAAACAAAATGTATATAATGAAACTTTTTACTGCAATTTTCATGAGCTACTCCAATAAAAGATCCTCTGTACTAGTCGTGACCAATATTTTTTTCTCCATTTAAACATTTTTTACATATTATAACATTCAGTAGCATCATCAATCTTTTTTTTATCTTCAAGAGTGAGCCCCCTCAATACATGTCTTGTTTGTTTACAATTTTTTTCACATATTACTTTCAAATTCTCAAAGAAATATAAGCACAATTTTTTCCACGGTGCGACACGTATTTTGAAAAATTATCATCATATGAACATTAAATATAATAACCGAAACTGTATGATGCAATAGGCTTTAAAAAATGATTAGAAGTCAGCATAAATACCAAAGGGATTTTTTTTTAAATAAATTTATCGAAATATATTTTGTCTTTAGAAATGTTTTCACCAGACTATTTTTTTCTAAATACGTTTAAACTATGCACATTCGTAGTTTTGTTTTTCTGATGGGAAATAAGGGCATTAGTATTAAGGCTGTATTGTAAACAACCATCACATATGTGGATAGCACCATTACGCTGTGTGATCTGTTTACTTACTACTGTCCATTACTCCCATTTTGGTTATATAAAGCATATAAATTTGTTTGGGTTTTCGCGATTTCGTGAAATGTAACGGGCTAATTATTTTATGATCATCTTCTCATTGTGTGGTATTTCCGAACCGGTACGACATTGCGATCTTCAAAAAACCAACACATAAGGCCGGCAACGCAACTCCACTCCCTCTGGTGTGGCTGATGTCCATGGGCGGCGATGATCACTTACCATCAGGTGACTCGTTTGCCTCCCTTGCTGATAGAAAAAAAATGAAAATTAAATTCAATATCATATTCTAAACCACTCTGGTAAAGGTTGGAAGCTCTGCACTGGAAGTTGTAGACGAGTACATCTACCTCGGACAAAAAGTCCAGCTTGGTAAGTCCAACTTCCAGAAAGAGGTCGATCGACGAATCCAACTCGACTGGGCAGCGTTCGGGAAGCTACGCAGCATATTTTCGGCCCACCTACCGCAGTGTCTCAAGACGAAAGTCTTCAATGCGTGTGTGTTGCCAGTGATGACATACGGAACCGAAACGTGGCCGCTTACAATGTGCCGATTAAGGAGGCTCAAAGTCACTCAGAGAGCAATGGAGAGAGCTATGCTCGGAGTCCTCCCTGCGTGATCGTATCAGAAATGATGAGATCCGCAGGAGAACTAAGGTTACAGACATAGCCCAAAGGATTGCATGCCTCAAGTGGCAATGGGCAGGGCACATAGCGAGGAGAACAGACGGCCGTTGGGGCGGAAAGGTCCCTCGAGTGGAGGCCACGTACAGGAAGTCGCAGCCGTGGCAGGCCCCCCCACAAGGTGTGGACCGACGATCTGGTGAAGATCGCGGGAATCCATTGGATGCGGGCGGCACAGGACCGATCTGTGTGGAGAACATTGGGGGAGGCCTATGTCCAGCAGTGGACGTCTATTGGCTGAAATGATGATTCTAAACCAAAAACGTATATACTTATTTTATATAAAATCGTTCTACTTTATGAATATCTGTTATTTTAACTGAGAAATGAGATGTCGTCTAACTTTAGCTTATTATCATTTTTGGAATAAGAACTTACAAGATCAAGATGATTTGCTGTAGGAAACAACGCGGAGAGTAAATCCCACTTTAAGCATTGCACATCTGCATTCTTAATATTAACTAAGCTTTTTTAAGTCTTTAGCATACCTATTACTGCATTGAGATACACCACCTCCAATGCTATCTTTAGGAAATTTGTCAACAACTCTAATTCAATTTGTGTACATTTTAGCATGACATCCCAACATAATAAAATATAAATAAATAAATATTTCACAACATCACATACATTGATCTGACTCCGAGTTAGGTAGCTCAAGCACCTGTGTTACGGATATCAGAATCAACAGTGGGATTACAAATATATACATATAATACTTTTCTTTTGTAAATACATACTTTTAATACATAGCAAACACCCAGACCAATACAAACAAACATGTTCATGCACACAAATGTTTGTACTGTGCGGGGATCGAACCCGCAACCCTTGAGGCAGCGTGCACTAACCCGTATCAGAGGCAGCGTGCACTACCACTGTTCCAATCGGGTCGTCGTAATATCCCGGTATCGAATAATTCCGGTGCTGTATAATAATGAAGAGGATCCAAACCATAAGTCTTCAAACATACATTTCTTAAGTCAAATACATCACTTACAGGTAACACATCCGTTTTCAGGTAAAGATTTATGTCGACTATCCTGTGGTAATTCAATAAAAGATGATTCTTCTTTAAGACTTCATCCTCTACCTTTTCTCTCAAATTCCCTTATTCTATATGCTCAGTTTCTTTCAGAGAATTAATAAATATTGAAATATCATCCGCCTCAGATATTATGAAACTAGAAGTTTGAAAATCAAAAATGTAACAAAATGTTTCTCTTGGTTGAAGGAAATTAGCAAATAAAATAAAGTTAACATGGAAGGTTGTTAAACGTAATCTACTATCAATGACTAATTAATAGTGAGACCATCGTTTATTGAACTAAGAAAAGATTCAACAGTGCTAAGATCGTTTGTACCTACTGATGAAGTTATCTTGTATTTAAAAATTCTTCTTCCAAAAGCAGTTTCCGATAACGTTACAATTGGGAAATCATGATGTATTTGAAAAGTATTATTTTTAAGTATTGTTTTTATTTAATATTACTTTTAATACGGTTTGTGTATTTGCGTGTAGTTTCGATGAGGATGGTGAGGAAATTATACAGCTGAGATCCGTTAGAATAATTGCGTTTACTTCAATGGTTGTGGTACAGAGTTTCAAAGAAGACAGAGTTGAACCGGACATAGAGCTAGCGAACAATGATGTGTCTAAAATCTATATCGGACCGATTTGGTTGGGCGAAATTTAGCCGGAACCGGCGGTTCGGATTGGTCTGCGCTGAGGGCTCTACGGATTGGCTCGACATACGGTCGTGTACCATTTTGATTGGCCTCAGAGTGCTTAGTACGAGTTTGCTCTCCTCACGTTCGATTGCGACCGCGTTTGTGTTTTCTATGGGACACAAAAAGCGCCACCTAGCGGTCACTAGGGGAAACCAAATTTCTGAGTACGAGTTATTTACGCGTTCGATATCGAGTAGTGACAATCGAATCACATTCACAAGTGAGCGCGTTTGAAGCAATATCCGAGTACAAGTCGTCTTTTTGACAGCTATTGTCACAAACTTGATCGAAGTTTAAACGTTAACGCGAGTGAAAAGTTCTCACTAGAGTTTTTGTGGTGAAAACTTAATAATTTCGACAAATTTTGTTGTAAATCATTGCAATCACGATGTCGGGACGTTTATTTTTTGTGTGGAATATGTTGGCGGCAGCTAAATCTCGGGATGATCGCGAGTATAATTTGGAGATGAATGCAAAAGCTCGAGCGTCGTTTGATCATTTGTTGGACCTCAACGAGACGCAATTTCGTCAGAGATATCGCATCACCAAAAAACTGTTTAAACGATTGTGCAATGAGCTAAAAACAAAAACTAACCTACGATCGTCTCAGCGGGTTTCAATAGAATTAAAGGTTTCTAAATTATTATTTAACTATAAGAAAATGCTGTGATACTGTTGGAATGTTACACTCTCTAGTTACTCTTGTATACCTTATATTGTTTTGATTATAGGTTCTCACCGCACTTTTCTTTTATGCTACTGGATCCTATCAAAGGCCTGTTGGAGTTGCAAAACATTTATCTCAAAAAATCTGCAGTGTGTATATAGAACAAGTCACTCAGGCACTGACTCACAAAAACATAATTCAAAAATATGTCAAGTTTCCAGACTCTCCTGCTGCCCGGCATAGAGTTAGTCAAAGGTACCTTTGCTAAAATAAAGAGCATATAATTTTTGGTTGCATAATTACAGACCATTCATATAAATCATTATGTATTAGATTTTACAGGAATTATGGTATCCCTGGAGTCATTGGGTGTGTAGATGGAAGCCATTTTAAAATAATAGTTCCGTCAAAGGAGGAAGAACATAAGTACTATAGCCGTAAACATTATCATTCCCTAAATGTGCAAATGGTATGTATTTATGTTAAATATTAGTAAATGTATTTATTTGTGTTGAAAAACATAGCTATTATCTAATTCATAACTTTGCTTTTTAGGTATGTGATGACCAATATAGGATAATTAATGTGAATCCTAAATTTGGTGGAGCTAATCATGACGCATTTATATGGGAGAACAGTGATGTTAATGATTATATCCAATCCTTGCATCAAAGAGGTGAAATGGTCTGGCTCTTAGGTATGTTAAGCATTCACAGTCAAACTAAAGAAGCCTAAATATTATTCTACTTTTGTCCAGTAATTTAATGTAATAAAATATGCTTAAGGTGACTCCGGGTATCCTCAAAGACCATGGCTCATGACTCCAATCTTGGACGCTGAGGCTGATTCACTAGAAGAACTATACAACAAGAAACATAAGAAGGCCTGTGTAATTATTGAAAATAAATTTTCAAGATTAAAGAATCGGTGGCGTTGTTTGCACAAGGACAGAGTTCTGCACTACAAACCACTAAAATGTGCCAGGATTATATATATTGGCATGTTCTGTCCTACATAATTTATGTATTAACTATGGCATTCCCACTGCTGCGATAGAATGTGGTATGTAATACATTAAAAAAATCCAATGCAATACTTTATTTAACATTGTTATATTTATTATGTACTAATAAAATCTCTCAATTTTTAGAACTTGATAGTGAAACCAGCGAGAGGCATGTTCATACAGAGAGGAAATGCAACCACAGATTTGATTAGAGGAAGACATTTGAGAAGTCAATTAGTTAGAAGATTGCAGTCACTAGTATAAAATATTTTAAAAATTGTTTCAATAAGTGCCTAATTTAAGACAATCATAACTACAGATGGTTGCGATGAAATTAAGACTTAGAGCAAAAGTTTGGTGGCCTAACTATGATAAGGACGTGGAAAGCTTAGTTCGGTCCTGTAGAGGATGCACACTGGTATCGGCCCCAAATCCACCACTCAAAAGGAGAGAGTTGCCTACTCAATCCTGGGACGATATCGCCATAGACCTGTTAGGTCCGTTACCAAGTGGTGATTATCTTTTGGTCGTGATTGACTATTATTCTAGGTACAAAGAAATAAAAATATGTCGTGATATAAGCAGTAAGGAAATGATTCGGCTACTTAAGGACATTTTAGCCGTTTAGGACATTCGGTTTCTATAACTGCCGACAATGGCAAACAATTTATTAGTGCAGACTTCAAGGCTTATTGTCATGAAAATGATATAAAACTGTTTAATTCTATACCTTACTGGCCGCAACAGAATGGAGAGGTGGAGCGGCAAAATAGGGATATCGTTAAACGTCACAAAATATGCCAAGTAGAGAGAAAAAGCTGGAAAGAAGCATTGACAGAGTATTTGACAATGTACAATAGTACTCCGCATAGTATAACTGGAAAAACACCGGCAGAGCTATTCTTTCAAAGAAAATTCAGAGATAAGATTCCAATGATAGATATTGCAGAACAAAGTTTTGGAGACTTGGATGTTCGGGACAAAGACAAAGAAAGAAAAGAAAAAAGAAAAGAGTATACAGATAGGAGACGAAGGGCACGAAATGTTGACTTACAAGTGGGAGATAAAGTGTACGTTAAGAACGCAAATAAAACAAATAAGCTTAGTCTTAATTTTGGTACCACCACACATACAGTCAAATCTAAAAACGGAGGAGATATAGAAATACAGAACGATGAAACTGGACAGCAGCTAAGGCGCAATATATTGCATTTAAAGAAAGTAGAGGGAGAATGGAAATCAGTAAACAAAGAAATTGATGGTCATAATTTAGAAATGGCAGTTGAAGACAATTCAGAAGAGGAGATTGTAGATGATCAGGACTTAGAAGACCAAAATTAAAAATTAAGAAATATGTTAGATTCTTAAATATGTAATTAGAAATTATGTAGATGATCAAGATAAAGAAATATGTTAGATTCTCAAATATTATGTAATCAGATATTATGATACAAATAAATTAATGAAGTATGAAAACTAGTTTTATTAAATAAAATAAAAAATAATAAAAAGGGAGAGATGTAGTGTATGTGCGTGAAAGAGAAGGAAGTATTATGTTGTCTCTAGCGCACGTGCGGTCGCGGTACAGCTCAGTCAGCTGTCGGCGGCAAGAGTGGGAAGGCACGCGCGTCTAAGAGCCAATAATACGGACGAACATACACCACATTTTGCCGGCACAATTAGGGGAACACAAAAAAAAGGTTGATTTTATCAATGAATTTATTTTTAATATTCTTTTGGTCTTCAGTAACACATCACATTGCCTTAAAATAACTAAATTAAATTAAAATAAGCTACAAATTACCCGGTTTTAAAGAAATTAAACGTTAATTGCGAAAATTTGTAAAATAAGACACGAGGAGTGTGAGATTAAAATTGTTTTTATTACAAAATTAACAAAAAAATCTTAAAATTAATAGCGAGTGTTGCCTCCACGGGCTCTTAGGAGAGCTTGGATATGATTACCCATACTCAGAATAAGGCCATCGATCATTGGTTGAGGCAAATAGTTCCACTCTTCCACTAATGCCTGTTTCAGTTCTTCAACATTCCTAGGAACTTTCCTTGGCATAAAAACCATTTTTTATTAACACTATAAATTAAATACTACCTAATTAATTACCTAATAAATGTAATTATCTCTACAATACTTATGTTAAATACTGCCTAGTTTAATACCTAATAAATTTAATTATCTCCACAATACTTATCTACTAATTTATTTAAGATGTCTAAAGCCTGAGACGTCAAATTCTGCCAGCCCCTCTGTACCTGAACTTCATGTTCTCTTATTCGGTTTTGCTCTCTCCTCACTTCCATGTAGTCTCGATGTTGTTCTATTTTAAATTTTCTCCACTCTTCGTCAGAGTGGAGAAAATGTTGCGTTACCTGCTCAGTGTGTGAAGGCCTGTTAATCCGTCTTCGAGGGGATCCACGGGTCCGGGTTGGCCTAACACGGCGAGGTGTTGTTTGCCCAGACTGAGTAGGATTGACCACATGAAACCTTGAAGAGAGCAACGGTTCTGTGAACCCAGATAGAGCTGGCTGAGCACGGGTTGTGTCTGCTACCTCTCTCGGTGACACATCTCTTGACGGTACTATCAGCATTTCAGTATCTGCAAAAGAAGTAATTTGTTACTTTCACCTTAAATGTTAATCTATTTATTCTAATGTAGACAATGTTGCATAATATATGCATAACTTAAAAAAATGCTTGTAAATAAAAATACTTATTTTTATTATAAAGGAAAAATAATAATAAAACGTTAAGTATTCTCATACCAATTACAAGATTTTTTAAAGTAAAGGTTTAGAAGCTATCAACTAAACCAGTGAGAATAATACTAATTCCAATCAATGAATTACATTATATGTATAGTTTACCTTGTACTTCCAAAAACCTGAGGTGGAGATATTACAACTCTTTGGTCCGCTTCAAGTTAATTATGGCTAGTTTGAGCTGAAAAACAGTACAATTTTAAGTATAGAAAAATATCAGGAACTATGATTATAATAAACTATGCAATATAAACGCCAACCCGTCTGCCAAGCGTGGTGAGTATGGCAATTACCCCTCATGTGATTGAGTGAGGCCCGTGCCCCAGCAGTGGGGACTTAAATGGGCTGATGATGATGATGATGATGCAATATATGCCTATGCCCGGCAAGGGGCTTTGTACAGCTGATGCTGATACAATACCTATAATAACATAGTACTGTAGTTAATGTCACTTAAATAAGATTTGTTGATATGTCGCAACTTACTTTCAACTTCCAATTCCGCTATTAGTAATGGCTCGAAGGGCCCAGCTCGTGATGTTGATGGCCGTAATTCTATTTGTTGCATGTTATTGGAAGGCCCAGCTACATTATATGATTGAGAATCTAAAATATTACGACACAAATGTATTCTTATCATTTACAATAAAATTTAATTTCATAACTGGAAAAAAACTATAATACTTATTAAATTAAATTCAATTAAATATGCTTTATTCAGAAAAATCCGTTACAATTAGTTAACGGGGCTTCCCGGTAAGTAATCAAAGATACTTGTGATGAGAATACCTCGCTCTTCATCCACAGGTTTATTATTAAGGATTTTAATTTAAAGGTTAGTGTGACTAAAATTTTATAAGATAATATATTTAGGTATTACAAGATACATCTAGACTTAATTTATATGTGTCTGTATGTGCTTCCGAGAGAGTATAGGCGTGTCTATGCGTGTGCGTGTGCGTGTAGGTTTGCGTGTGCGTGTGTGTGTGTGTGTGTGTATGTGTGTGTGTATGCATGTGTGTGTTTACGTTTTATGTAGGGTGACTTTTTTGCTCAGGTACATGCATAGTGTCACGTTCAACTTAACCGCATTTAGGGATGCAACATCGCTCTTAAAAACATCGATATTAGAACATCGATATTTTCAAAACTGAAACATCGATGTCGAAAACATTGAAGTTTATGAACGATATATCGATTTTTTTTCGATGTTTTTATCACCATTTATACATCGAATAAATATATTTTTTTAACAGAAGTATCGCAGGCGTTTGTTTTATATTGCAGATTGCAGAGGGCACAAAACGCTAAATAACAAAATCAACGCTTGTGTTGTGTGTGACTGAGAGAA
Source organism: Marasmia exigua (assembly GCA_019059595.1). Lineage (NCBI taxonomy): Eukaryota > Metazoa > Arthropoda > Insecta > Lepidoptera > Crambidae > Marasmia > Marasmia exigua. The sequence goes on along the minus strand of JADPWL010003222.1, from coordinate 35,374 downwards.
GTGTCAGTTAGGCAGTGTTGCCAACTTAGTGGATTTTCTACTAAAACTGGTTGTTTTGACTGTCCATTTGGTGGCAAAAAATTACTTCTAGTGGCTGGTGGATTTTTTTAGTGGTTTAGTAAAATTCAATTTCAACGGAAGATAGCACTATGATCAAATATCGTTCATAAAACATAGCTCATGAAGAACGATGTATCGTCGATGTTTTAGGTTTCAACATCGATGTTAAAACATCGATGTTTATGAACGATACATCGATGTTTGAAAAAAATCGATGTATCGTTTGCATCCCTAACCGCATTACTTGTTATGTTCTCTCATGTGAGCCCTTATTACTTACAATCTATAATGTCACCAGGCACTGAATCTAGTTGGGGTGGAGTGGTTACTCTATTAGTAGTAGAGCAGCTGGTGGTTGTCTGTAAAATAGTTTTGTTATTGAAACTTAACAAATTAACCACTACTTCTAACTAGAACAGTTTTCTTCTATTATTGCCTTATAAATAAAATGAAATCTAGCCCCTTACCCGCGACAATCCTGCCTCTGCAACTGCTAAGCCCGTTGCCACATCTATACCTACCAGTTTTAGAACTCTTTGTTCTAAATCTGATAGTTTGCAAAGATCAGCTGGACCAGCACCGGTATTCAAGCAGCCTTTTTTTGTGTTATTTTGCAAACAAATGCAAACTCACAAACAACGATTAGAATCTGGGAAAACATGGAAGAATTGGGAGCATATCAGTGCGGAAACAACAGTCAACATAAATACGGACTCAGCTACAAATACAACGATAACTTTAAAAAATCAAAAACTATGACTGAATTCCATTTCCACGACCACGGAACATGTCAACAACCAGTATTAATAGACAACAGAGGATCATACTTAATACATGTAGCAACAAGAAAGCACAACACTGATATACCAATGATCGACGAAACATTATTCTTACCAGCATTAATAGCACACGGAAAAATAATGTACAACGCAACAAACAGTATCCGAGAAATATACAGTAAAGAATACACACCAGTGGATGGGACAATTCATAACGCATTTACACACAGAGTTACAGTGCCGAGAATCTATATATATATATATGATACTCCCATCCAGTTCTTTTCAAAATATTTCTAAAAATCTTGTTTGAAAATATTACCAATCAAACAAATCTGTACATTGTGCAAAAAGATCCTAATAATACTATCCTTGTAATAACAGAGACAGATATTCAGCAATTCATTGGACTAGTATACATCATGTATCATGTATAGTATCATGTATACTAGTATTGGTGCACCTTCCAAGAGTCACGAAACATCGAAGCGGGAACATAGGAACACCTCTTGTTTTGATTTCGTGAATAATATAATATAAAATAAATTAAAGTCACGCTGTGTATGTTGTGCAAGAATTAGTCTAGTTTATCACACATATGATTGTAATATATTTGCATACCTATTAA
>JADPWL010003222.1:0-26332 GCA_019059595.1 Marasmia exigua | reverse complement strand
CGGTATTTTTCAATAAACAATAAAGTTTTTTCACTATCCCACGACATAGTTGAATAGAAAATAGATAATAAGTAATAACAATGCAATGCACGTGTAAAATCACAGCGTCAACTTGAACAACTAAACGACCGCGCGGACCGCGTGCGTCTCGTCCCTCTCCCTCCGCGTCACCCCGCAACCGCGCATCGTCCGCACTCGTGGCTCGACGAAATGTTACACCAATACGCTCGACGAAATGTTACACCAATATGCTCGTTGGTTTGTAACAAAAGAGGCCAGCGAGCTCGACGTTCACTTCGTAAGAGGATGATACACTAGAACATATCATAGAGCGGCTCGTTGTTCTGTTACAAGTAAATGTTGTAGTCTATACTCACCTTTATGCTTTTATGATTATTCGTATTTTAGCATGTAAAATTGTTTCTTTTTCCCCAAAAGTGTAACGTTAAACGTGTATACTTTGAACTGTTAGTTATTTCCATCATTATCATTTATTTAAAATCGTCCCGATCTGGTGTTTAATCGATGTAAATCTTGGGTTTATTTATACATTTATCCCAAACGTGTGTGGATCATGGCTGAGCTGGAGTCATTGCAAACTCGGTTGGAAACCCTGTTAACACAAAACAACACACTTATGCAGCAGAATGCAGAGTTACAGAAGAAACTTAGTGCCAATAAAACCGACGCTCCTGCTATACATTCTTTACGTCCCAAATTGGCGCCATTTTGGTTTAACAGCCCAGCAGGGTGGTTTGCCCACATAGAGGCACAATTTTCACTCAGCAATATTACATCAGACGAAACCAAATTCAACTATGTATTGGAGCAGGTGGACGCGAGGATGTGCGAAGATGCAGAAGATCTCCTTACTAATCCTGGCCCCAAAGGTTTAAAGTATGAAACTATAAAAACGGAATTAATAAGAAGATATTCTAAAACTGAGAGCAAGAGCGTTTCACTGGTGGGATCATCACATCCAAACCGGCAATAATCAACAAATATGTTTCATTCCCTTTCCAAATGAACGGGAACTGATGAAAAGAGAGTAAGTATTTTTGGTAAATGTATTCTTATCTTACAAGGTCGGCAAGCAAGCTATAGAGAGGGTTATGCTAGGATTTCATCTATGTCGGGGCGGACGCGCCAGAAGAGGAGCTCGTCACAACAACGCCCCCCTGTCTGGAGGGTATCAGGTGGTAGGTGCGGGGACACCGGCTGTCCCATAATGAGACACCACATTGAGAGAATGACGCGCTGCACGCGGGCGCAAATTTTTAAAGTTAAGGCGTGGGTCCTATTATAGCACCCCCCTGAGGCGACCTGCCTATTTGGTCTGGCAGACGTTGGCCGTAGGCGAGGTCAAACGGACTGTTGAGTCACCGTAGGCCTCGCCTATAAATCAACAGCGAGCGTCGGAGGGTTTTTAGTGGGTAAACCTCAGGGAGTCCCACACACCCCGTCAGGTCCTCCGACCTGACGGGAAGGTGCCTAATGCGTTGAAAAACTAAAGTGACCGACATGTCTCATTATTAACAATTCTAATCAAGAAATACCAAGAGACTATGGCAGTTATTATTTTTAGGTTTTACAGACGGTTTAGACTGCCAGGAGTGCTGGGCTGTATTGATGGCACTCATGTGGGAATAGTGCGCCCTGCAGTACATGAAGAAAGGTTTTTCAATAGAAAAAAGTACCATTCTATAAACGTTCTAATAGTGAGTTGCTTTTATCTTAATACCCTATGAAATATTACAAAATACTGTTTCTTACCCTATAAACTGACTGTTGGGCAAAGGCCTTCCCTGTCAATCTGTTTAGTTAGGCATTGTATCATATAGGAGTTTTAATCAGAAAAGTATTTTTCTTTTCAGATATGCGACTCAAATTTAAACATATTATGTGTGGATGCTAGTTATCCCGGATCTTCACATGATAGCATGGTGTGGGCCAATCATCCCTTGAATTCCTATTTAGAGAGACTCCATCGTATAAACGGAGAGGATTTGTATCTTTTGGGTAGATTTATACTTAACATAAGAAACATAACAAACAAATTGCAGTAGAAAATTTATTTGCTAGCTATATCACTGCTAAGATTAAAAAAGATTGGGTCATCATAACGTAATGCATAAATGAATAGTTTTAAGTATTAATAAAAAAAAGTCTTGGTTTATTTTAGGATAGGTAACATTGTGCTATAATAGCAAACATGGCACACAAAAAGGTCTATTGTAATGTCTTCTGGTACATGTTCTTGGTGTTTTTGAGGAACACATTTAACATGAAATATTGAAGAGCACATGTCACTATATAAACGATTGCTAGTTTTTGTGGGTTTTGAACATATTTTGCAGGTGTTTGTACTTTCTTTTATTTTCGTTTTTCCTGACTTTACATTATTATTCTTTTCATTTTGTTTTTTTATTTTGTTTTCTTCTCTTACTCTCTTTCTTTCTTCTTTTATTTTCAATGCTGATTCTTTTTTCTCTTTTTGTTCATTAAACATAGCTCTGTACTTGTCTGATGTTATTGCGTGTGGAAACCTCACTGTATTTCTTTTACCTTTTCTTTCTGGTGTTTTAGGCATTGTCAAAAATGGTGCAAATATACTGTTAGATATAATTTTAAACGCAGGACTTTTTACAACTAAACTCACATCATCAGATAAATTTTCTTTTTCTTGTTCTTGCAACACAGGATTATTTGTAGCATTTTCCTTGACTGGTGTACTAAACATTGGTATACTTGGTTGAAAATCTTGTGAAAGTTGTTCTGTAGCCGGATTATTGTTGCAAAGAATAAATTTTGGGTGCTCTGGATTATCAAATCTCATTACCCGTCATTCATAGTTCTCGGTAGTTATAGTTTGTTCTGAAGGAATATCTTGAAAGTCCTTGTTAGTATTAGCATGGGATTCTATGGGAGATAAGTTTAAATCAACTAGATCTGAAATTTGTATCAAATCGTCTTGTGGTATTCGCTCTTAGACCTCTGAAACAGTTTCAAGCGCTTGGTGAGTAGTAGTATCCTGTGCTATAATTGAAGTTTCAGGTATTGATGAACGACGTCTTTCTGAATTTGACGATGATGATGTAAATGCATCGTAAATACTGTGTAAAATTTGGAAATCTTCTTTAGTACTGTCTAAGTTTTTGTAAGTTTCCAACTGCGCCAGTTTCGTTGATCCAACTATTTGGCTGAATTGAGAAAACGATAAAACACGTTCTTGATGTTGGGGATTCTGAGTCTGATTATGTTTATTGCTGCCCAAACATTTCTCGTAATCAATCGCATCAGGACTAAAAGGCACCAATCCACAAGCTTTGAATCCGTTGATCGAAGTTTCAGACTTTATAGATTTTTCAAGAGCTTCATCAACGAGCGAAATTTGTTATAGACTCGCCTGGATTATTCATAAGCCAGGTCCTTGCTGTATCTTTCCATGCCGCCTTAACCGGCCGAAAAACGGCTACGTCAGCCGGCTGTAGAATGCGTGTTGCATTCGGGTACAACGCTATAAGCTCAATGCCCAATTCTTTACATAATTTACTTACACTGTAGGTGAGATGGGTTTTGTGTCCATCTAGAAAATATATGACTGGCAGGTTTTCCGTTTCCTGTAATTCCCTGAGTGCTAAAAGCATATTATTAGGGTTATAATTTTTCTTTTTTCCCTTAGGCATTTTTGAGACTGCCAACCTGCAAGCAAACAATTATTGGACACTATAAGTGTAATTGTATGATATCTTATTGTGTATAGATTTGTAATTGTATGATATCTATTATGTATGATATTTATTATGTAATTGTATGATATCTTACCAATCTCCGAGGCGCCAAAATAATATCAATCACCACTATGCCAAATTCGTAACAAAACTCTAGACTCAACCTTATAAAAATAATAATTTTTCAAGATAGTTATTTGCTTCCGTGACAGCCGCCGAGAAATATTTTTTTTGTACAGTTTACTACTACCATCTGTTACAAAACCTATGAACTATAACAATGTTAGGAACTTATAGATTTAAGTAAGAGATATAGATGTCGATTTCTATTTGTTGTTATCTTATTTTTAGCAAATCAAAAGGGACTGTCCAATAACTATTCAGTGTCCAATGACTGTCGGTTTACCCTACTTGTAGTGATTCTGTTTTTAAATTAAATATTAAATACATGCAATATCGATACATACTTTTAAAAACATTTTCACAGCGCCAACCTCTTTTACACTCCGCTGACTGCTGAGGAAGCGGCTCGAGAGCGCACCTTGACTGAGGGTGTGAACAGCGGAGTGCCTAGGACAGACAGGGGCCGGAGCGCCGTTAGCTAGTTGCAGATAGGGCGGTCGCGCCGGCAGGCACTCGTCCACCGTTTGTGGGCAAATAGGGACAGAGTACATAGTTAATTAAAACATCTTTTTAATTTTTTTTTATTAACAATATATTTTGTATTTCCCTCATTGTGCAGCATCATGCTGTTGCCCATACTGAAACAAAATAGAAATTAATAACCGTGTATACATGAACGACGCGATTTTTCGTAAATTCTATCAAATAGAATTTACGAAAAATGGCGTCGTGCATAATTATAATACTGATTGTGTTGTTTTATGTACCTCTGGTTTCATGTATACATGGTCTTTGCTAACAGGTGTCTCAAAAGGAAAACTTAAAAATTTTGTGGCACTACCCTGGAATAGCTGATTTCATTCATAGTATTTTCTTTTAAATTGTGTTGAATTGTGTTGAATTCGTTAGAAAGAATAATAAAATACCATATTGGCGAAGCGGTCAATGCTTGCAGCAATAATTTGAAACGATTGTGCAAAAGAGTTCACTGCTTCGGCAATCTTTAATGCTGCTTCTGCTCTCAAATGTTCTATTTCTAGAACCATGTTTCTCGACTCGTCTAATGCTGTTCTGCTGGCTGAAATATTCAAAATTGATTTATTTTGAGCATAGGTAACTAAATTCTAAGTAGGTAATTGCAAACAAGAAAACTTTTAATAAATATCAATATCAGACAATATCACACACATTGATCCATGCTCAGAGGTCATTTGGTTAAGGTATATTACCTACCCAATAGTAGGACAGGAACTCAACTTACATTGTGCTGGTGCCCTAGTTCTTGATTGGCGAGAAGTGCGTTCAACCCTTCTCCGCTCACGCCCTGCCCGTGGTGGTCTGCCTCTTAAATAATATAACATTTTAAAAGTCAATGAAGAGCTCAAGTCGATTTTAAGCACATGATATTTTTATTTATTTACATTTAATAGGTATGCAAATATATTACAATCATATGTGTGATAAACTAGACTAATTCTTGCACAACATACACAGCGTGACTTTAATTTATTTTATATTATATTATTCACGAAATCAAAACAAGAGGGGTTTTACAAGAGGGGTTCCTATGTTCCCGCTTCGATGTTTCGTGACTCTTGGAAGGTGCACCAATACTAGTATACATGATACTATACATGATACATGATGTATACTAGTCCAATGAATTGCTGAATATCTGTCTCTGTTATTACTAGGATAGTATTACTAGGATCTTTTTGAACAATGTACAGATTTGTTTGATTGGTAATATTTTCAAACAAGATTTTTAGAAATATTTTGAAAAGAACTGGATGGGAGTATCATATATATATAGATTCTCGGCACTGTGCCTCTGTGTGTAAATGCGTTATGAATTGTCCCATCCACTGGTGTGTATTCTTTACTGTATATTTCTCCGATACTGTTTGTTGCGTTGTACATTATTTTTCCGTGTGCTATTAATGCTGGTAAGAAGAATGTTTCGTCGTTCATTGGTATATCAGTGTTGTGCTTTCTTGTTGCTACATGTATGAAGTATGATCCTCTGTTGTCTATTAATACTGGTTGTTGACATGCTCCTTGGTCGTGGAAATGGAATTCGGTCATAGTTTTTGATTTCTTAAATTTATCGTTGTATTTGTAGCTGAGTCCGTATTTATGTTGATATGCTCCCAATTCTTCCATGTTTTCCCAGATTCTAATCGTTGTTTGTGAGTTTGCATTTGTTTGCAAAATAACACAAAAAAAAGGCTGCTCGAATACCGGTGCTGGTCCAGCTGATCTTTGCAAACTATCAGATTTAAAACAAAGAGTTCTAAAACTGGTAGGTATAGATGTGGCAACGGGCTTAGCAGTTACAGAGGCAGGATTGTCGCGGGTAAGGGGCTAGATTTCATTTTATTTATAAGGTACTAATAGAAGAAAACTGTTCGAGTTAGTAGTAGTGGTTAATTTTTTAAGTTTCAATAACAAAACTATTTTACAGACAACCTCCAGCTGCTCTACTACTAATAGAGTAACCACTCCACCCCAACTAGATTCAGTGCCCGGTGACATTATACATTGTAAGTAATAAGGGCTCACATGAGAGAACATAACAAGTAATGCGGTTAAGTTGAACGTGACACTATGCATGTACCTGAGCAAAAGTCACCCTACATAAAACGTAAACACACACATGCATACACACACACATACACACACACACATACACACACATACACATACACACACACACACACACACACACACACACACACACACACACACACACACACACACACACACACACACACACACACACACACACACACACACACACACACACACGCACACGCAAACCTACACGCACACGCACACGCATAGACACGCCTATACTCTCTCGGAAGCACATACAGACACATATAAATTAAGTCTAGATGTATCTTGTAATACCTAAATATTTATATTGTATTACCTTATAAAATTTTAGTCACACTAACCTTTAAATTAAAATCCTTAATAATAAACCTGTGGATGAAGAGCGAGGTATTCCCATCACAAGTATCTTTGATTACTTACCGGGAAGCCCCGTTAACTAATTGTAACGGATTTTTCTGAATAAAGCATATTTAATTTAATTTAATTTAATAAGTATTATAGTTTTTTTCCAGTTATGAAATTAAATTTTATTGTAAATGATAAGAATACATTTGTGTCGTAATATTTTAGATTCTCAATCATATAATGAAAGCTGGGCCTTCCAATAACATGCAACAAATAGAATTACGGCCATCAACATCACGAGCTGGGCCCTTCGAGCCATTAGTAATAACGGAATTGGAAGTTGAAAGTAAGTTGCGACATATCAACAAATCTTATTTAAGTGACATTAACTACAGTACTATGTTATTATAGGTATTGTATCAGCATCAGCTGTACAAAGCCCCTTGCCGGGCATAGGCATATATTGCATAGTTTATTATAATCATAGTTCCTGATATTTTTCTATACTTATATATCAAACTTAAAATTGTACTGTTTTTCAGCTCAAACTAGCCATAATGACCTTGAAGCGGACCAAAGAGTTGTAATATCTCCACCTCAGGTTTTGGAAGTACAAGGTAAACTATACCTATAATGTAATTCATTGATTGGAATTAGTATTATTCTCACTGGTTTAGTTGATAGCTTCTAAACCTATACTTTAAAAAATCTTGTAATTGGTATGAGAATTACTTAACATTTTATTATTATTTTTCATTCATAATAAAAATACTTACAAGCATTTTTTTAAGTTATGCATATATTATGCAACATTATCTACATTAGAATAAATAAATTAAAATGTAAGGTGAAAGTAACAAATTACTTCTTTTGCAGATACTGAAATGCTGATAGTACCATCAAGAGATGTGTCACCGAGAGAGGTAGCAGACACAACCCGTGCTCAGCCAGCTCTATCTGGGTTCACAGAACCGTTGCTCTCTTCACGGTTTCATGTGGTCAATCCTACTCAGTCTGGGCAAACAACACCTCGCCGAGTTAGGCCAACCCGGACCCGTGGATCCCCTCGAAGACGGAGACGGCAGAGGGAATATTTTTACCACCATACTATTGCCAATGTAAAAAATAAATAAAAGAAGCTATCGGATTTTGTCTATGGCAACAATTTCCGTATTGAAAATGGCAACATATTTTTCTTATAGACAGTGACAGGTCGCCATATTACTTTTTTGATTTGCGATGTCAGCCAGTTGTAAAACAATGAAAAATCTAAACTTGTAACAAATCTTAATAAATCTTCGATTTTTGTGATTTTGAAACGGTAAGTTGTTCTAAATATTGTTTATTAGTGTTTTTTCTATATAAAAAGATACATATTTTTATCCTGGGTCTTGGGATATTTTAGATACATGACTTAGTTGTGGTGGTAAATATATTCCCTTTGCCTGTTTGTTGCAGATTTTTTCAAATATGGTTAAGGGTAAAGTTCTCAACGATTTGCAAATAACCCACGCGTTAGAAGAGATTTTTGGCCTTCCTGATGATCCTACTCAGTCAGACGATGATTTGCAGTCAGATGAAGAAGAAATACAGTACAGTACCACGAAACTTCAAAGAATTCTAGAGGATTTAGACAAACCTAGCCAAGGAATTCTACCACAATCACCCGATCCACCAAGTAGTCCTGTTGAATGTCTCTCTCCCCAATCATTCCACAGCGAAAGTAGTGGTGCAGCAACTGTTGAACTCCCACGAAGTCCTCTTACGAAGTCATCTTATACAGATCATCCTAGACGTGATACAGGACTCCAAGTTTTACCTGTGTCTTCAAATCAACAGGCTGCAGAGCCTAGGACACAATCGCCACGTCCATCACCTCAGTCATCTCATACAGATCGCCCTAGAAGGGCAACAGGAGTCCAAGTTCTACCCGTGTCTCAACAGGCCGCAGAGCCTAGAACACTATCCCCACAGAATGTTTACGCAGATTCAGAAACAGATGATTCCGACGGAGACGACGAAGTATGGAAAAAAACCAAGTGGACAACATATCGACCCACTCCATCTGTTTATGATGAAATCCCAATGGGACCTAAACATATGTTTAGCAGCCGCATAAGGCCGGTAGTATTATTTGAAAAATTCTTTACGGACGATGTCTACGACTCGATCGTATTCCAAACAAATTTATACGCCGAGCAAAGCAATGCGGAAGGATGGACAGCCTTAGACAAAAAGGAACTAAAAGCCTTCTTAGGGATTATAATAATTATGGGATACAATATTCTTCCGTCCATTGATCTTTATTGGTCATCTGACCCTGGTTTCAGAGTTGATGAGATAGCTGAAGTTATGACTGTAAAGCGTTTCAAGAAAATATTACAATGTTTTCATCTCAATGACAATTTAGGACAACCAGCGAATATTACCGACAAACTTTATAAATTACGACCATTATTAGATTCCATCAATGAGGCTTGCCTGACGAATGCTAAGGCATCTTCTTCGCAAAGCATTGACGAATCCATGATCCTGTTTAAAGGCACCCTTAATAGGGCAAAGGACAATTGTTTACCACCTCAGTTTTTTGACCATAAATCAAGAACCATTCTATGTATACTTCCGTAAATTCATTATTTATAACGTGTAAATAGCCTAAAAACTTTTTTTACTACTGGCAATAACGCTAACTGTCAAAGTTTACAAACTACCAACATTGTAAAAAAAGTAACGACAATTTGAAAAAGTTGGAGGTGTGTGGCTTCAAAAATAATAATATTGTTCTAAAAACATTCCGGTAAGTGGTTTTATGATATTTGGTAGCATTATTGATTATGTTATCTTGCATGTATCGTATAGTAATTTTTGCAATGAACCTTATACTATTCAGAAAATCGCAGTAAACTCGGTGGTAAAACTTTTACCATTGCTCGGTTACACCAACATAGTAGTATTTGGTGGTTATATAGTTACCATTACCCATTATCGTTATTTATCATTATCATTTATTTCAGAAGAATGTCGAAGAAAAAAAAGGTATCGGACGCTATAATTGAGAGAATTTTAGAAGGCGATCTCTCCGATATTGAAAGCAGCGACGAAAGTATCTCGGAAGAACCACTTTCGGGAGGTAGCGTACAGGATTACGACGATGAGGTTTCGCGAGGTCTGTCACGAATATTTGGTGAGCCTGAGTTGGATGTATTCGAAAATTTTGAAGATCCTCCTGGGCCACGTGTTTCGGTAGAATATCTGGAAAGCGCTGAACTAGTGACTGAAAAACCGGCGATGGAAGTACTTACGCAAAATGAATATGATTCGGACGTCTTTGTTGGCACTTTTCCTGAACCAAACCACCCGACTCCAGTTCAGTCTGACTTAGCGCAGCCTAATGAAGCAGCCAGCACAAGCGAAGTACGTCGCCCTATTTGTGTAGCACAAAACTGGTCAGATAAGATCCCAAAGCATAGCATACCAAAGTTTGATAAACCGCTTACTATAAATATGCGCGCCACTCACAAAACAAAGCCTATTGAATTCTTTGACAATTATTTTCCTCATGATCTCGTAGACATGCTGGTAATACAAACAAACATTTATGCTGCACAAAGGCAAACGCTTCACTGGACTCCAACTTTTGCAGCCGAAATGCGTGCATATCTTGGTATCTTGGTAATGATGGGTCTTCACCCCTTGCCTGATGTCAATCTGTATTGGTCAACTGATACTTTTTATAGAAATCCTGATATTGCCCAAACTATCACTCAAAAAAGATTCAAAAAACTGACCGAAAACATCCATTTGAATGATAATACCAAAGAACCAGCAAAAGATACGCCTGATTATGATAAGCTTTATAAAATACGTCCTATGATAACAAAACTAAACGAAGTATTCCAGACTCAATGTTCACAATCAAGCACCCAATCGGTTGACGAATGCATGGTAAAGTTCAAGGGTAAAAGCTCACTCAAACAATACATGCCTAAAAAACCTATAAAAAGAGGTTATAAAGTATGGGCCCGGTGTGATGCAAAAACCGGATACATGTATGTTTTTGATATCTACATCGGCAAAGCAGACGAAAATGCATCAAGTGACGAAGGCTTAGGGTATAATGTCATAATGAAACTATGTCAAGGTGTCCCGCGCAATACTCTTGTAGCTTTTGACAATTTTTTTACTGGCATTCCTCTAATGAACGACTTGCTGATAAAGAAAGGTATATATGCCGTTGGTACTGTACGTTTGAACAGAAAAGGCTTACCAGAAAAGTTATTGCCCAAAAATAAACTCAAGAAAGAAAAGCTTGATAAGCACGAATTCATGTATCAAACCAAAGCGCCCGTTTCTGCTATACAGTGGATGGATACTCAACTGGTGAATGTTTTGTCAACGGCACACAATCCAAAATCTGTTTCTACCGTCAAACGGACACAGAAAGATGGCTCCAGGAAAGATATTACTATACCCACTAGTGATGAAAGAGACTCAGGCTTTTAAGGCTTTTAATTAAGACTCGCCTTATTTTTGACGCCTCACGACTGACTCAGTCTTTTAGTCCCCAACCTTTAGTCTTAAGACTAGTCTCATTAGTCGAAGTCTTTTAACTAAAACGCTCAGCAGTTACTTAAACAGCTTAAAGGACTTAAACAGCTTAAAATTCTGGCAACATGAGTCGCCTGAGGATTCGAGAGTCGTAAGCCGGTTCATTATCCATTTGCTTAAAAAATTGAACCCTAAAATATGGTGTGTATACAGGGTGGATATCTTAAATGGGTCAGTATGGGGAAGTACCTTAACCGTTGCCGCTACGCGAAAATGATCTTAGGAGACTATTTGTATTTTTTTGTAAAAAATACCTATTTTGCCGAACAAAGCTACGAATGCGAAGATATTCTACCGCGTTTTAAAACGTATTTCACCACGCATTATGTAAATTCAAGTATCGATCAAACATTAGCCACAATCTCAATCACAAAATATTCAGAAGAAAAGTGTTTTTTCTGCGGTATACAAACAAATAAACGCGGAGCAAGACGAGATACAAAAGTATTTATCCATGCCACTAGAAACAGAGGATGTAGACGTTTTACTTTGGTGGTCCAATCAGAAGTATCACCTGCCCTGCCTAACGGAAATGGCTAAAGATATATTAAGTATTCCAGCAAGTAGTGTTCCAAGTGAGCAAACCTTTTCGAAATCTGGTAACCTGATCTCAAAAAAACGTTGCAGATTAAGTGATAAGAGCATCAGGGCATCAATGTGCCTATCGTCTTGGATTACTTTTTTGTAGCTGTATTGTTTTTTTTTCACTGTGTTGATTTTTTTGTATTTTTGTTAATGACCTAAAATAGAAGATTGATTTAATTTAATAAACCATAACCTAATCAGATGTATTTATTTTTCCCTAATAAACCCTTACCTAATATGTAGGACATAGTTTTTTTTCCTTATATTAATAAAAACGATTTTAATGAACTAAACGCTTTACTCGAACGCCAGTTCTCTCGAATAAAAACACGTAGCCCTTTAAGTCTCTTTAAGCCGTATAAGGCGTTAAGTCGTTTTAGGCATTTAAGTCGTTTTAGCGCAACTAGTCTTATACGTTAAATGACTGAGTCGTATTATTGAAGACTAACAGCTAAAGTCTTAATTTTAAAGCAAAGTCGTGTATAAAGAGGCGAGTCTTATCTTAAACGACTTAAAGGACTGAGTCTCTTTCATCACTAATACCCACTGCTATAGCCGAATACACGGTGAACATGGGAGGTGTGGATCATTTCGATCACTTCCGTGCCTCGTATCCAATCGGTCGAAAATCAAGGCGGAACTGGTTGCGCCTATTTTATTTTATGTTTGATGCAGCCATCATCAACGCGTACATAGCCTACGTACAAATTCATAAACAAGCGGTTCACACACACCGAGATTTCAGGCTTCGTTTGGCTAGGAGTCTTATAGATGGATTCACAGGCAAAAAAAGAACCACTAGTATTATTTTCAGAAACAAACAAGGTGGGAATTTCGGGGTACCCTCTGAAATCAGACGTTCTTCTGTACCACATTACCCAGAAGATCAGGGAAAATTTACTAGATGCCGATTTTGCAGCACGAAGAGTATTCAAAAACGATCAAGGGTCATTTGCAACATATGCAAAGTAGCTTTATGTGCCACACCGTGCTTCAAAAGCTTTCATATTGCTCCAGAAGAAGGACAAGCTAGGGACTGTAGCAGCTCTACTTCTAGTACCTTAACGGGCTAAGGTCAAATAATTACCACCAACACCTAGACGTAAACGGGCGATGGTAAAATGATTACCACCCGATTTTCGCGTACTTATGATTTGATTTTTTTTTATTTTGATAAATAGGGTTAAAATAGATCCTATTATGTGAATAAATAATAACACAAAAGCTGGTTTTTCAATATTTCCTATCTCCGCCCTATTAAGGGTTAAAGGCAGGTCTTCAATGAAACAATACATGCCACTAAAACCTATAAAGAGAGGCTACAAGGTGTGGTGCCGCTGCGATAGCTATACCGGATACCTATACGAGTTCTACCTTTACACAGGAATGTCAGAAACTGGAACAGAGGAAGGTTTAGGATATAAAGTTGTAAAGACATTGACAGAAAAGCTAATTGATAAAGCACTGGAAGAATATCACATTATTGTCACATTTGACAATTTCTTCTGCGACTATAATTTATTGCAATATCTATATGAAAACGGCATTTATGCTACTGGAACCGTATAATAGGAAAAATCTACCTGGACTAGTAAAACAGAAATTGAAACTTGAAAAAGGACAATATAAATGGAGAGTGAAAGGTAATGTAGCTTTCATAGTCTGGCAAGACAGCAAAGAAGTTTTGTTACTAACAAATGCATTCCACCCAAAAGTGGATAAAACCACATTAATGCGGACACATGCGGATGTGCATTACACCGTGCTTTAGTGCATTCCACAAGAAATCTTGAAACTGCACAGGCAAAGGGAACATTTTTCCCACCACGTTTTTTTTATTTTTTTTCAAAAAAAAAATCATTTTTTTAAAAACAATAAAAAACCCTTTCTGAATATATAAAAAGTTTTATTATATCATCACTAGTTCCTTATGTCCAGGCCTTCACACACTGAGCAGGCAACGCAACATTTTCTCCACTCTGACGAAGAGTGGAGAAAATTTAAAATAGAACAACATCGAGACTACATGGAAGTGAGGAGAGAGCAAAACCCCGAATAAGAGAACATGAAGTTCAGGTACAGAGGGGCTGGCAGAATTTGACGTCTCAGGCTTTAGACATCTTAAATAAATTAGTTGATAAGTATTGTGGAGATAATTAAATTTATTAGGTATTAAACTAGGCAGTATTTAACATAAGTATTGTAGAGATAATTACATTTATTAGGTAATTAATTAGGTAGTATTTAATTTATAGTGTTAATAAAAAATGGTTTTTATGCCAAGCTTTTTTATTTTTAAATTCAAAACCTTAAATTTATACATATAATAAATAACAAACCTTAATTTAAGGGCTATATGTACATAGGTACATATGACACTCAAAACATGGATAACTTAACTAATTATGGTAGGTACATACTTATTTTAATTTTTTAATTAATTATATTTCTTACATAATACAAATCCAGTAGGTAATTTATGATGACAATACACCTAAATTAGGTAGGTATATAAAGTATAATGAAACTATTTTACATAACAATAATCAAGTAGGTAACTTACTTATTATGATTAAAAATAACAGTTGGCTAAAGGTAGGTATTTAAAATATTGTAAAATCCTTATTATGTACGTTATTAATTATGGTTTATACACACACCGGCACAATTAGGGGAACACAAAAAAAAAGTATATTTTTTTAAATACTATCGGGTAATTTGACAAGTTGTTATTATTTATGTATAACTACCCTCTCTAGAAATACACTTGAACACAAATTTCTCATTCACAAGTGTGAGAATTGTTTTTTATGGCACCTAAGGAATTTGCTGACACTTAGCGTTAGCATTGCTTCTAATAAGAACTTTGTTGGGTCCTGTCCATAGTGACTCTGGCTCATTCAACTGTTTGTTTTTGAATTGTGTACACATTCCCGATACGAAAGAGTGATTTGCCAGCAACTTCAGTGGCTAGGGCCGTGACCATGATCGAAGAGGGGCATACCTACCGCTCAGTAAGTCGAGCTTTGGGTGTATCGACTTCAGTGGTTCATCGCGTTGTTCAACGCTACAGGGAGACAGGATCTTACGTGCGAAGGCGAGGACAAGGCAGAAATCGGGCTACAAGCGCCATTGATGACCGTTTTATCACCCTGCAAACTTTGAGGAATCGTCGACAGACCGCGGTTCAGACCCGAAATCAACTGGCTGAGGTCCGTAACGTCAATGTTAGTGACCGAACAGTAAGGCGGCGTCTTAATGAAGTTCGTTTAAGATCTTATGTGCCAGCAAAAGCACCTAAACTCGAGGCAGCTCATCGTGTGGCAAGGTTAGCGTTCGCCCGTGCGCACCGAGATTGGACAAGTGAGTGGAGTCGTGTTTTATTCACCGATGAGAGCCGCTTTTACGTTAATTTCGTGGATGGACGGGAGAGGATGTGGAGATATCGTGGAGAACGATATAACCAAACAAACTTCACAGAAACAGTGGCATATGGTGGAGGATCAGTAATGGTCTGGGGTGGCATATGTTTGGGAGCTCGCACAGACTTAGTGCTTATTGAAAACGGATCTCTCACTGCACAACGATACGTAACGGAGATCTTAGAAGCATATGTCATGCCTTTTGCCCCATTCATAGGCCCACATTTCATTTTAATGCACGATAACGCGCGCCCCCATACTGCGCGTATCGTGAGTACCTACCTGGATGAGGTTGGCATTAGTCAAATGAACTGGCCAGCGCGATCATCGGACATGAACCCTATAGAACATGCCTGGGACATTCTGGGAAGAAGGGTTCGACAGCGAAATCCAGCTCCTAGGAATGTTGAAGAACTGAAACAGGCATTAGTGGAAGAGTGGAACAATTTGCCTCAACCAATGATCGATGGCCTTATTCTGAGTATGGGTAAGCGTATCCAAGCTCTCCTAAGAGCCCGTGGAGGCAACACTCGCTATTAATTTTAAGATTTTTTTGTTAATTTTGTAATAAAAACAATTTTAATCTCACATTCCTAGTGTCTTATTTTACAAATTTTCGCAATTAACGTTTAATTTCTTTAAAACCGGGTAATTTGTAGCTTATTTTAATTTAATTTAGTTATTTTAAGGCAATGTGATGTGTTACTGAAGACCAAAAGAATATTAAAAATAAATTCATTGAAAAAATCAACCTTTTTTGTGTTCCCCTAATTGTGCCGGCAAAATGTGGTGTATGTTCGTCCCTATTATTGGCACTTAGACGCGCGTGCCTTCCCACTCTTGTCGCCGACAGCTGACTGAGCTGTACCGCGACCGCACGTGCGCTAGAGACAACATAATGCTTCCTTCTCTTTCACGCACATACACTACATCTCTCCCTTTTTATTATTTTTTATTTTATTTAATAAAACTAGTTTTCATACTTCATTGATTTATTTGTATCATAATATCTGATTACATAATATTTGAGAATCTAACATATTTCTTTATCTTGATCATCTACCATAATTTCTAATTACATATTTGAGAATGTAACATATTTCTTAATTTTTAATTTTGGTCTTCTAAGTCCTGATCATCTACAATCTCCTCTTCTGAATTGTCTTCAACTGCCATTTCTAAATTATGACCATCAATTTCTTTGTTTACTGATTTCCATTCTCCCTCTACTTTCTTTAAATGCAATATATTGCGCCTTAGCTGCTGTCCAGTGTCATCGTTCTGTATTTCTATATCTCCTCCGTTTTTAGATTTGACTGTATGTGTGGTGGTACCAAAATTAAGACTAAGCTTATTTGTTTTATTTGCGTTCTTAACGTACACTTTATCTCCCACTTGTAAGTCAACATTTCGTGCCTTTCGTCTCTTATCTGTATACTCTTTTCTTTTTTCTTTTCTTTCTTTGTCTTTGTCCCGATCATCCACGTCTCCAAAACTTTGTTCTGCAATATCTATCATTGGAATCTTATCTCTGAATTTTCTTTGAAAGAATAGCTCTGCCGGTGTTTTTCCAGTTATACTATGCGGAGTACTATTGTACATTGTCAAATACTCTGTCAATGCTTCTTTCCAGCTTTTTCTCTCTACTTGGTATATTTTGAGACGTTTAACGATATCCCTATTTTGCCGCTCCACCTCTCCATTCTGTTGCGGCCAGTAAGGTATAGAATTAAACAGTTTTATATCATTTTCATGACAATAAGCCTTGAAGTCTGCACCAATAAATTGTTTGCCATTGTCGGCAGTTATAGAAATCGGATGTTATAAACGGCTAAAATGTCCTTAAGTAGCCGAATCATTTCCTTACTGCTTATATCACGACATATTTTTATTTCTTTGTACCTAGAATAATAGTCAATCACGACCAAAAGATAATCACCACTTGGTAACGGACCTAACAGGTCTATGGCGATATCGACCCAGGATTGAGTAGGCAACTCTCTCCTTTTGAGTGGGTGTGGTGAATTTGGGGCCGATACCGGTGTGCATCCTTTACAGGACCGAACTAAGCTTTCCACGTCCTTATCATAGTTAGGCCACCAAACTTTTGCCTAAGTCTTAATTTCATCGCAACCATCTGTAGTTATGATTGTCTTAAATTAGGCACTTATTGAAACAATTTTTAAAATATTTTATACTAGTGACTGCAATCTTCTAACTAATTGACTTCTCAAATGTCTTCCTCTAATCAAATCTGTGGTTGCATTTCCTCTCTCTGTATGAACATGCCTCTCGCTGGTTTCACTATCAAGTTCTAAAAATTGAGAGATTTTATTAGTACATAATAAATATAACAATGTTAAATAAAGTATTGCATTGGATTTTTTTAATGTATTACATACCACATTCTATCGCAGCAG
Organism: Marasmia exigua; assembly: GCA_019059595.1. NCBI lineage: Eukaryota > Metazoa > Arthropoda > Insecta > Lepidoptera > Crambidae > Marasmia > Marasmia exigua. The sequence goes on along the minus strand of JADPWL010003222.1, from coordinate 8,479 downwards.
TGGGAATGCCATAGTTAATACATAAATTATGTAGGACAGAACATGCCAATATAATCCTGGCACATTTTAGTGGTTTGTAGTGCAGAACTCTGTCCTTGTGCAAACAACGCCACCGATTCTTTAATCTTGAAAATGTATTTTCAATAATTACACGGGCCTTCTTATGTTTCTTGTTGTTAAGTTCTTCTGGTGAATCAGCCTCAGCGTCTAAGATTGGAGTCATGAGCCATGGTCTTTGAGGATACCCGGAGTCACCTTAAGCATATTTTATTACATTAAATTACTGGACAAAAGTAGAATAATATTTAGGCTTCTTTAGTTTGACTGTGAATGCTTAACATACCTAAGAGCCAGACCATATCACCTCTTTGATGCAAGGATTGGATATAATCATTAACATCACTGTTCTCCCATATAAATGCGTCATGATTAGCTCCACCAAATTTAGGATTCACATTAATTATCCTATATTGGTCATCACATACCTAAAAAGCAAAGTTATGAATTAGATAATAGCTATGTTTTTCAACACAAATAAATACATTTACTAATATTCAACATAAATACATACCATTTGCACATTTAGGGAATGATAATGTTTACGGCTATAGTACTTATGTTCTTCCTCCTTTGAAGGAACTATTATTTTAAAATGGCTTCCATCTACACACCCAATGACTCCAGGGATAATTCCTGTAAAATCTAATACATAATGATTTATATGAATGATCTGTAATTATGCAACCAAAAATTATATGCTCTTTATTTTAGTAAAGGTACCTTTGACTAACTCTATGCCGGGCAGCAGGAGAGTCTGGAAACTTGACATATTTTTGAATTATGTTTTTGTGAGTCAGTGCCTGAGTGACTTGTTCTATATACACACTGCAGATTTTTTGAGATAAATGTTTTGCAACGCCAACAGGCCGTTGATAGCATAAAAGGAAAGTGCGGTGAGAACCTATAATCAAAACAATATAAGGTATACAAGAGTAACTAGAGAGTGTAACATTCCAACAGTATCACAGCATTTTCTTATAGTTAAATAATAATTTACAAACCTTTAATTCTATTGAAACCCGCTGAGACGATCGTAGGTTAGTTTTTGTTTTTAGCTCATTGCACAATCGTTTAAACAGTTTTTTGGTGATGCGATATCTCTGACGAAATTGCGTCTTGTTGAGGTCCAACAAAGGATCAAACGACGCTCGAGCTCTTGCATTCATCTCCAAATTATACTCGCGATCATCCCGAGATTTAGCTGGAAAACGATATACCTTTGTATTGTTCTGCGAAGGTATCGGAAGGAGAAGACCAGCCGTCGAAAAAAAGCTAGGTGAATCAAAGAACTAGATATTTATAAGTTAATTTGCAATTGTGAGTTCCGCCAATGAAGCCGTAAGGGAAGAAAATACATGGGTTGTACGCACTACACACGACCCCATGGACGGGAAAAAAAACGATTTTATAGATGCAACAAAGTACCACGCAAAGGAGTACAAAATGATGCAGAATTATATTTGCTATTTGAGGCGGATACAGAAGCAGTGTTATTATATTGCACAGATTGTGCACATGATCATGGTTCCATTAAAAGTAACTACGGTTATGGTATTTGCGACGAAACGAAATCTGAAATTAACAAACTGTATAACCTCCACCTAAAGCCAAAATCAATCTTAGAGTGTTTGAAGAAAAATTCTGAACTTAAAATACCTACAAAAAGGCAGCTTTATAACTATTTAGCAGATCGTCGGCGTATTAAATATGGACGCTCCACTATTTCTTTAGGAGAATTGGAAAAATGGATAATTAAACACATTAATGTGCCAGATAACGAGAACGAAGTTTTTGTAATAGTCTATTATATTTTAGAAAGTGATCCGCCTAGTTTTCGCGTCGTATTATCTACAAAGAACTTGTTGAAACAATGTATTGGCGCTAATATTTTGCATGCAGATGTAACATATAAGTTGATTTGGCAGGAGTTTCCGGTATTGATAGTGGGAACTACTGATAAAAATAAAATTTATATTAAAAGACTGTGTTTTATGTGTTTAATGCGGCTACCTTGCTTTAATTGCACAACGATAACTTACGTGTTGTTTTATGCAAAGCAGCTGTAATACAAAATCTGGCCCTTTTGTATAGAAGACACACACTGGTTTTTGGTATTGTGGCTATTTTGCACGAAACTGACGTGCGTTCTCGTGGCCGCTCGGATCGCAACTGACAAAATGGCGGTTTTGCTCTGAAGTTAGTCACCAAACCGCATGAACGCAAAAGAGGCGCCCTCTCTGTTTTCACTAATAAAAGCTAAAATGACGGGAGTCTTTTTCACACTATAAAATATCGAGTGTTTAGAGTTAATTTTTGCATAAAACAAATTTGCGGATTTTTTGTTTTGCGTTCCTTTTGGATTTAATCAGCGAAATATTCAACGTGGCAGAGGACAAAAACACGTAGCTGATAATTGTCTTCTACAGATATATACCACTGATAAGAGACGGCGACCAGATGTAACTTTGACTCCAAAACGTGACTCTGCACAAACAAGCGTTGTCGACATGGTACTCTGCTCAGCTTGAAACATCTCTGTAAATAAAAAGTACGAGGGCAGGTTGATAAGTAGTTAGCCTACCCCACTTTTAATTAATCAATTTTTAAAAAAAATATGTCAAATCATAGATTGGTTTTCTAATACCGTAATTAAAAAAAATAAAGTCAATTACGCGTTTACTTTGACGGTGGCGGCATTTTTAAAAAGTGATAATACGGGTTTTGTTAAAAAGGGATAAAATCGAACGAAGAGCAGTGATTATGTTTCTGTATATTAAAGGATTGAAGAGTTCTGAGATTTTTAAAGAAATGCAGAACGTTTTAGGTGATAGTGCTCCATCGTATGCAACGGTAAAGAACTGGGTAGCAGAATTTAAAAGAGGCCGTACAAGCATTCAAGATGAACATCGCTCTGGTCGCCCAAAAAGTGTCACAACATCGGAAATGATCACAAAAGTGCATGATATGGTTATATCAGACCTGAGATTAAAATTATCCGAAATAGCTGGCATCCTAGGCATTTCCATAGAAAGGACACATCACATCTTGAGCGAAGAATTAGGAATGAAAAAAATATTGGCAAGGTGGGTGCCGCGATTGCTCACGGTTGATCAGAAAAGAATTCGCATGCAAATGTCGCAAGAATGTTATGATCGTTTTAAGAGGGATACGACCGATTTTATGCGGCGATTTATAACTAACGATAAGACATGGGTCCACCATTATACACCCGAAACAAAAAATCAGTCAAAGCAGTGGACTGAAGCAGGAACTTCAGCTCCAAAGAAGGCAAAGACAGTGAAATCTGCTGGAAAAGTGATGGCATCAGTCTTTTGGGACGCGAAGGGAATTTCGATGATCGATTACCTTCCAAAGGGCAAAACTATTATTAGTGATTATTACGGTGACCTACTGTATAAATTACAAGGGTGTATTCTTGAAAAAAGGCCAGGCTTGGCCAGAAAAAAATCATCTTTCAGCAAAACAATGCTCGCGTTCACACGTGCGTCACTGCTATGGCGAAATTTAACGAATTTCATTATGATTTGCTTCCACATCCGCCTTATTCGCCAGATCTAGCCCCGTTAGACTTTCACCTATTCCCTAAGCTCAAAACTTATCTAGGAGGACAAAAATTTGAGACTAACGACGAGGTTAAATCTGCTGTTAATAGCTATTTTTCAGACCTCGAAGAAAATTATTTTTAGGATGGGATAAAGACTTTAGAGCATCGATGGAATAAATGCATAGAGCTTCTAGGAGACTCTGTAGAAAAAAAAAATAATTGGTGTCGAAAAAAATTTTTTTTAGTTCTTAGGCTAAGTACTTATCAACCCGCCCTCGTATTTAGCAAACTGTTGTGAACATGAAACTCATCAATTACGTCTAGCACCTGAGGCCAATCAAAATGGTACAAGACCGTATGTCGAGCCAATCCGTAGAGCCCTCAGCGAAGACCAATCCGAACCGCCGGTTCCGGCTACGTGTCGCCCAACCAAATCGGTCCCATATAGATTTTAGACACATCATTGTTCGCTAGCTCTATGTCCGGTTCAACTCTGTCTTTGAAACTCTGTACCACAACCATTGAAGTTAACGCAATTATCCTAACGGATCTCAGCTGTATAATTTCCTCACCATCCTCATTGAAACTACACGCAAATACACAAACCGTATTAAAAGTAATCTTCATAAAAATAATACATTTCAAATACATCATGATTTGCCAATTGTAACGTTATCGGAAACTGCTTTTGGAAGAAGAAATTTTAAATACAAGATAACTTCATCAGTAGGTACAAACGATCTTAGCACTGTTGAATCTTTTCTTAGTTCAATAAACGACGGTCTCACTATTAATTAGTCATTGATAGTAGATTACGTTTAACAACCATCCATGTTAACTTTATTTTATTTGCTAATTTCCTTCAACCAAGAGAAACATTTTGTAACATTTTTGATTTTCAAACTTCTAGTTTCATAATATCTGAGGCGGATGATATTTCAATATTTATTAATTCTCTGAAAGAAACTGAGCATAAATAAGGGAATTTGAGAGAAAAGGTAGAGGATGAAGTCTTAAAGACGAATCATCTTTTATTGAATTACCACAAGATAGTCGACATAAATCATTACCTGAAAACGGATGTGTTACCTGTAAGTGATGTATTTGACTTTAGAAATGTATGCTTGAAGACTTATGGTTTGGATCCTCTTCATTATTATACAGCAACGGGATTATGTTAAATGTACACAAATTGAATTAGAGTTGTTGACAAATTTCCAAAAGAGCATTAGAGGTGGTGTATGTATCTCAATGCAGTAATAGGTATGCTAAAGACTAAAAAAGCTTAGTTAATTTTAAGAATGCAGATGTGCAATGCTTAAAGTGGGATTTACTCTCCGCGTTGTTTCCTACAGCAAATCATCTTGATCTTGTAAGTTCTTATTCCAAAAATGATAATAAGCTAAAATTTGACATCTCATTTCTCAGTTAAATAACAGATATTCATAAAGTAGAACGATTTTATATAAAATAAGTATATACGTTTTTGGTTTAGAATATGATATTGAATTTAATTTTCATTTTTTTTCTATTAGCAAGGGAGACAAACGAGCAAACGAGTCACCTGATGGTAAGTGATCATCGCCGCCCATGGACATCAGCCACACCAGAGGGAGTGGAGGTGCGTTGCCGGCCTTATAGGTTCGTTTTTTGAAGATCGCAATGTCGTACCGGTTCGGAAATACCACACAATGAGAAGGTGATCATAAAATAATTAGCCCGTTACATTTCACGAAATCGCGAAAACCCAAACAAATTTATATGCTTTAATTAACCAAAATGGGAGTAATGGACATTAGTAAGTAAACAGATCACTCAGCGTAATGGCGCTATTCACATATGTGATGGTTGCTTACAATACAGCCTTAATACTAATGCCCTTATTTCCCATCAGAAAAACAAAACTACGAATGTGCGTACTGAGTTACATAGTTTAAACGTATTTAGAAAAAAATAGTCTGGTGAAAACATTTCTAAAGACAAAATATATTTGGATAAATTTATTAAAAAAAAAGATTTCCCTTTGTTATTTATGCTGACTTCTAATCATTTTTTAAAGTCTATTGCATCATAGGGTCAAGTGGGGGACAGTGTAACAAGGGGCACAGTATAACATCAAGGTTAGCTCTGTCATGTTCTTATTTGTCATGGCAACTCTTTCCGTGTTTTGACAACCTCATGTGCCGCCATCTTAATCAAGTGTCATCGGACTTCGAATTGCCGAGTTAACGGAATAGTCATAGAATTTATGTTTTGTGGAAAAAAATTGTGAAAAATTTAACTACTGAAGTTTTGTTCTTGTTGGAAAACTAATAATATCTGGTAAGTAAATATATGTTTCATTTAATCTTTAATTACTTGGTGTTTAAATAAAAAACAAAGTGAATTGCAATTTCTAACCTATAAATTTTTATTCATTTTTACATTTAAACAATAAGGTGTGGGGTACAGTGTAACGGGGTACAGTGTAACGGGGTACAGTGTAACATGTTATAGTGTGCCCCTTTTAACATCTTTTTTTTTCAAGGTGTGCTCGCAGTAATAAGATGGTTCGGAATCGGAAAAGGAAGACGGAAATTGGTCTACACGATGCTAATGATATGAAAGAAGCAATAGAGTTGGTAGAAAATGGAATACCCTTGAGAAAAGCAGCCGAAAGAAAGAACGTAAATTATGGCACTTTGTATCGTTATGTTAAAAAGAAAAAGACCTGTTCAGCCGAGGAAACTGAAAATCTGCGGTTAACTCCTAATTACGCGGTTAATAAAGTTTTTTCAAATGATCAAGAATCAGCATTAAAACAATATCTTATAACGTGCTCAAAAATGTGCTACGGTCTTGACACGACTGAAACTAGAAAACTAGCTTATGAAATGGCTACATACCACAAGCTAAAGATGCCAGCATCTTGGGAAGCTAAAAAAATCGCAGGAAAAAATTGGTTGGATGGGTTTTGAAAAAGGAATCCAGATTTAACTTTGCGCAAACCAGAAGCCTGTAGCCTTTCAAGAGCTACATCGTTTAACCGGTATAATGTTGAAATGTTTTATAACAATTTGGAAGAGGTAATGAAAAGGTGTCCTAGTTTTGGCGACGGTACTAGACTATTTTGTCTTGATGAAACTGGTACGACGACAGTACAAAAACCAAAAAGAGTTTTGGCATTAAAAGGATCAAAACAGCTCAATAAAGTAACAAGTGGTGAACGAGGAACCCTTGTGACAACATGCTGCGCAGTTTCTGCCACAGGCAATGCCCTACCACCGGCGATGGTATTTCCTCGGAAAAATTTCAAAACTCCCATGTTGAAGGGCGCCCCTATTGGTACATTGGGCTTAGCGCAACCTACGGGCAGGATGAACACCGAGTTGTTCCCTCAGGTTATAAAGCATTTTGTAAAAGTAACTGGAAGCTCAAAAACAAACCCATCGCTTTTTATACTTGATAATCACGATAGTCACTTAGCTCTTGAGGCTTTGAACATAGCTAAAGAAAACGGCATGACTCTGCTTACCATTCCGCCTCATTCCAGCCATAAATTACAGCCACTCGATGTGTCAGTGTTTGGTCCTTTACAGAATTATTACAACGCCGCAATAGATTCATGGCTTTTGCGTCATCCGGGAGTACCTGTGACGATATACAATATTGCAGAACTACTAGGTGAAGCATTTGAAAAAGCAATGACACCCATAAACATAAAATCGGGTTTTAGGAAAACCGGCATATTTCCATTTGACAGGAACATTTTCACCAGTGAAGATTTTATGCCAAGCGAGATTACAAACAGAACTTTAGAATCTTCAGCTTCATTATTACTGCAACATGAACAGACAGCAAACCAGACTACGGCTTCCGAAATTTCCTTGATGCAGGAAAATGAGCAATCTCTAAACCGGCCTTCGACATCTAAAAACTCTGAAGAACAGAACAAACAGCTCTCAAATCAAAATACGGCGCCTGAAACTTTGTTGTCGCTTCAACAAAATTTCGAAGAAACACAAAAAGTCAGTGATCCGATGAAGCAGCAAGAAAATATAAGCTTAATAACAAATGATGTTAATAGAATGGAAGACATTTTAGCCAGCCCAATTGAATGCAGAGAATATCCAAAGGCTGGTCCCAGAATCTCTAAAAAAGGAAGAAAAAGAGGTAAAAGTTGTATCGCTACCGATACACCAATTAAACAAGAATTTGAAGAAGCATCCAAAGAAAGAGAAAACAAGAAGCGTAAAAAGAAAACTCCCAATGAGGGAAATATAAAAATAAAGAGAAAACCAAAGAGAGTCGAAAAAGTTACCAAGGTTTTATTTGCTAGTTCTGAGAAAGGCTCCGAAAATTTAGATGAAGATTCAGATATTGTATCTAGCGGTTCAGATGATATCCCTCTTTGTTTGTTGAAAACTCCAGAAAAAGATGATTTTGTAGTTGTAAAATTTATGGGAAAACAGACAAAGCATTATATAGGAAAATTATTGACGAATAATGAGTTAGATGAATATGATGTCAGTTATCTACGCAAAAGTAGTAAAGTTGATAATGTCTTTTATTTTCCTTTAGAACCGGATCTTGCTATTGTCAAAAAGGATGATATTGAGCTTATATTGCCTTTACCTAAAATGAAAAAACAAACGAAACGTCAGGCAGACTTCTATTCATTCCCAGAAAAAATTCTAAGGCAGTTTAATCTATGTTAAGAAAAGATTTTTCATAATATTACATTTTTTTATGTTTGTTTTTGATTGCCAAAAATATGTTTAGATCATAATTGAAGTTAAAGGATGTTATATTTTTGTTTCTTTTTTTATTTGTATGTTTATTGATGTTGTTTAGTTCACTGTTATAGTGTACCCC